>DWON01008573.1:0-12034 GCA_018251015.1 Phocides pigmalion okeechobee | reverse complement strand
CATTGGTTTACTAGGTGTCAAAGTTTTAAATGCTTCTCCTGAGAAACTACATTTTTACATAAGTGACAGTGTCGCACCGGGAATGTGAATTATTTACTCCGTAAAACATAATTAATGATTCTTTTTTTAATATAGTTGATGTGGAACACTCACATGTACGGTTTTTGGGTAACCTTGTCCTCAACCTATGGGACTGTGGTGGACAGGAGGCTTTCATGGAGAACTACTTTGCTTCCCAAAGAGATAACATCTTCAGAAATGTAGAAGTCTTGATATATGTGTTTGATGTCGAAAGCAGAGAATTAGAAAAGGATACACATTATTATCAATCATGCTTGGAAGCTATTTTACAGGTAGACTTTTTTAATGAAATAAAATAACAAATTGAATATGTAGTCTGTATTTTAAGTAAGTGGTGCAGCCTATAGATATTCAATATAATGCCAAATAGAACTTCAGTTGCACTTGAGGTTGTGTGGGTCACTTCACTTCTAAGTGTAGTAAACCGTATCTCCCCAGTTGAACCATTGTCCTACCACCTGGCTAGTGGAAATATTCACTCTTATATCAATACAGTATCTTCTTCCAAAGCTATATATATATATATATATTTATTTATTGCAAAAGAGTAAGAAACGGGCATGCATGCCACCTAGTGTTAAGTGGACACTGCAGCCCATGGATAACCACGTCCAATCTCAAATAGAACAGAAGTTCTATTAAAGGATGGACGGATGCGTTTCTACTCTTGAGGACTAAGATGATTGCCTCCAATAACATGTATCTGGCAACCACGCCTCCCCAACTGAAACACAATACATGAAGAACATGTTGCTTTACGGCGGGTTATAGGGGTGGCGGTGGTACCGCCCCGTGCGAGCTCTAACGGCTCTACCATCTTTCGAATATGTTATATATAAGTGTTTTGAAATCTGTCCATATAAACTGTTTTACAGAACTCACCAGAAGCCCGAATATTCTGCTTGGTGCACAAAATGGACTTAGTTGCCGAGGAGCGGCGGGAGGAAATATTTAAAGAACGTGTTGAAGATTTAAAAAGGCTCTCTAGGCCATTGGAATGCACATGCTTTAGAACAAGTATATGGGATGAAACTCTGTATATGTGAGTTGATATTTACTAGACTCTAAAAATCACTTCATAATCTATATTGCTCACTCGTACAGAACAATTTAACATAGTTATTTTAATGCAGGAGAGATAATATTAAAAGCTCTTATCACTTATGTAATCAATGGTTAAACTAAAAAATCTCCACTACCAAAACATTAGGCTCATTAATTAAACAACTTTTGTTTACAGGGCGTGGTCAAGCATAGTGTACAAATTAATACCTAATGTTAAGGCGTTAGAATCGTCATTGAAACAATTTGCAGCGATAGTAGACGCAGATGAGGTGAGATTTGACTTGATTTTTTATTTATTTAACCGACCCAACTCAAGTAGCGATTATACATGCAGTCGACTTGTGCTGCTCATTAAGTGATCACCTCTGCCTAAAATATCTGTAAACAATTACATATAGAACAAGGATCTGACCTAAAGTCGATCAGATACGTGCTGCTACTCCTGAGAGCTAGGATGATAGCCTCACATGTGAGTAAATCGGTAACTGTACGGTTCTATCAAAACAATTGTTTCATTCTATATATATGATTGTTATAGTTTCCAATTGAATGTATAAACTTTATCTACCTTCAAAAAGTAGATTTAAAGTAAAAGCTGTCTAATAAGTCCAATTTTTGAGAACTATGTTACCTCAATCACTCCCACAGATAGTTTATTTATTTATTTGTTTATTTATTTATTAATAAGGCATACCAACTAAGTACGTAAAGTAATCTTATAGTAATATTACAAACAGCAAAATTTTATATATGCACTTAAATTACAGGTTTGCACAACATTAAAATTAAAAGTATCAAAATCAGTCGCGTTCACGTCTGTAACGAAATGCATCTAAAAAGCATGCAAATTACAGTTTTTATAAATAAAAATAATAATAATAATGCTCCTTAATATTGAGCAGCGCTATTGTGACCTTTTTCTTGAATTTACCTATGGTGTCACAAAAAAGATCTATATCAATATTCTGAAATACAGAATTATAACATTTCATGGCTTGGTTTAACGGAGAGTTACTCATATATTTAGTTTTATTGTATTGTGTACATAAAGGTTTAAAACAAATTATTCTAGCATTAACTCTAGGAACAGCGAAATTTATTAGGGAAAGAAGGAACGGACAGTCAATAACACCATTTAATAATTTATAAAAGAGTTTAAAAATCATTACGCTTATATAGATGAGAAAAGAATAGTTAGAAATATCTCCATCAAAGACAAAGCTGGAAGAAATGTGACGATTATTATTATATGTGAATATTTTCCTATATGTATGTGTCGTATATGTGAAGTCTATTTTCTATGTATTTATATCTAAAATAGCCCTTTTGATGACGACTTCCAAAACTTGCTTGCTCAGGTGTTGCTGTTCGAGCGCGCGACGTTCCTGGTGGTGTCGCACTGCCAGCGGCGGCCGCACCGCGACACGCACCGCTTCGAGAAAGTCTCCAACATCGTGAAGCAGTTCAAGCTGTCCTGCTCCAAGCTCGCCGCGCAGTTCCAGAGCATGGAGGTAAGTACCATAATTTAAGAAAAGTATTTTTAACTGTAAGCGGATGTATTTATTTCAAACTAGCGTTGATCAGCGGCTTTGTGTGTAATTTATACATACTTATACATATATAGGGCGATTTCGTAAAGAAAATATCGAAATCATCGAAAAATTCCCACAAAAACTGAAAAAAAAGAATTAAAAAAATATATAATTTGGTAAACTTTACAAAAAAAGTGGATTTATATAAGTCAAAATGATCAAAATAAAATTAATAATGTAGCGAGATCCACGTTTGATAGACGCTGCCGGTGACAAGAGGGCTGGTTCGTATCTCGCGCAGAGAAATGCGATTGCTATCCAGCGCGAGAATGCAGCTGGTGTTCTTGGAACCATGCCGCATGTGCACGGACTCCCTTTAGAATGTTTAGGTTAGGTTTTTATTTTAATTAGTTTTAAGATTTTCATCATTGTATATATTAGCTATTTTTTTACCTTTATTGTAGGTTCGTATAAAATTTAACACCTTAGCTATCTCAAATCAAACCCGGAGAATTCAATTATCAAATAAAAATAAAAACTTGATTTTTCAAACTTGTCACGTTATTGAAGCAAAGAAGCGATATGAGAATAATTCTCTACATGATAATAAATTTGTTATAAAAAGACGGGAGGTAGATTAAATTAATAATGTATTGTAGAACAACAAACACTTAAACAAACGAGCAATGTTTCACTTTTCTATAATAGTAAAGATCTTATTTTCAATTGTTTCTTCAACTTCCAGGTGAGAAACAGTGTATTCGCAGCTTTTATAGACGGATTCACGAGCAACACGTACGTGATGGTGGAAATGTCGGACCCTAAGATACCCTCGGAAGCCACTCTCATCAACATTAGGAACGCGAGAAAACACTTTGAAAAACTAGAAAAAGTTTCCTCGAGTGCGCCGAGCCAGTACCAATAATAGGGAATATAGTATATAACATATATTGCAGAATACAGATTTTTAATTGGGACAGTGTCGGGAAATCTTAGGCTATACAATGGTTTTCAAAGGTGGTAGAGCCGTTAGAGCTCGCCCGGGGCGACACCACCGCCACCCTCATAGTCCGCCGTCAAGCAACATGTTCTACATGTATTGTGTTCAGGTTGGGGAGGCGTGGTTGCCGGACACACATTATTGGAGGCGAACATCTTAATCCTCAGGAGTAGGAACGCATCCGCGTCCATCCTTAAATAGAACTTCGGTTTTGTTGGATATCGTATGTGGTTGTCCATGAGCTGCAGTGACCACTTAACATCAGGTGGCCTGCATGCCCATTTCTTACTCTTTTGCAATAAAAAAAGCTAGCAGATACAGGGAAAGGTTCTTGTAGCCGTTTAAAAAAAAATTAAATATTACAATATATTAAGTGATGTGATATAAAAAAGATTTTTGTTAGATATGACAACTTCATATATTCATATTTTTCCTTCAGTACAATAAAATGAAATACGGTGGATTCGTATTAAAGAATGTTTTGTCAAATTTTCGTTTTATCCAATATAAAGTGTATGTGATGTTTTTGCCACATTTGACCAACTTCTGGTGTCCAGATATTTTTCGTCTAATACATTGATATTGTGCATAGTCAATATGCGAAGAAATAAATTCGGTCTATTTCGATCATTTTTTATATAAAGCTCGTGCTTAACCAAAAATAATTAATGTCAATTGTTCTCTTAAAAAAGAGTGAGCGGTTTCAACGAAATTATTTATCTGCTATGGTTATAATTTTCTCCATACTGTCCCATACAAAACACTATAATAGGTAATTAAGAGGGCTAGATGTTAACGTTATTCGCCTATGACGGTACCACCGCTACACCTGTACATGGTATAACTATAGTTCGACCGGGAAGGTACCACCGTATCTCTTAATTCGTTATAAAACAACTCGTTTCGAAACACCTCTGCAACCGAAGTTGGAGAGATGTTTATGTTGGCAACACTGACAAGCACAGCGATTATCTTAGTCCAATTTAGTAACGCATCTACATTCTACATATATATAAACGCATTGACATAGACATAATATAACAGTACGCTTACAAATAGGACTTTTGTTCTGTTTAAAGTTTGAAGTTGTCTATGGGCTACGACTACTTAACATCATGTGGCATGCACATTTGCTATTATTCTTCATAAAAGAAACCCTATTTTTGACTGATACTTAGTGTAGTATGTGATATGAAGACTGTGGTTAGGACATGTACTGGAAGTTCTAACTCAGTCTTCAAGGGAAACAATAAATCTGTCGTTAAATGCGGTACGACTTCAATTGTAATTATATGGACTTGGCTACCGAGATATATGAACAAACCACTTAACAGATGGACTTCGTGTTTGTTTGCACCTTTCATTACATAATAAATTCGATTAAAAATGAAGCAAGTAAGTTTAATTGGTGTCCTATGTTACATACTCCGAGTTTCTACAAATACGATGACTGGAGTTTTTATCAAGAGCTTGTACTCTCAATAGGTAAGAAATCAATATCAATTAAAATCGAAAGTTCGGTAAGAAAAAGGTATTTATTTTTGTAACTAAAATATTCTCAACATAAGTGTATTTTTCTCAAGTACACATAATTCCTCTATTCGTACAGTTAAACCATATATACAAATATATTCTAGGTTAATACATAAGGGCTCAGTATGAGATATATCTTGCCAAAGCAAGTTTCCACTCCAATTCATTTATAATCTGGAATTTAACGAGAGAAATAAATATTTATGTTTTTATTAATTGAAGTATGACAGTGGTACCTCCGGACACGAACTAAAAATTCTACTAATCCCTTTAAATTTGGCTCGAAATCTATTTATGTGAGAATTCTTTTTATTTAAGTTTAATTACATGTAAATTTAAACTATAATACCAATAAGTAAACATAACTATTTATTATTATAATTTATATTTATCTTTCATGCGTCGCTTTCGACACAAAATATGGTGTAATTTTTTTCTTGTTACATTTCAAAATTCTATTGTTATATTATCTGTTTGAATAGTTCAATAATATGATTGATCATAAAAATAAAAATATGTAAGCCAGTTTAATTTAAATTAAAGGTATATTGGTGACAGTTAACTTTGTATTCTTACTAGCTTTACTTCAAAAAAGGTGCTGAATTCGCTTGTCTACATTAAATAAAAAATCTAATTAACATAAAATATTTTCTTCATAACGTCGTTACTGTCAGAACACAAAGGTACAAAGATGTCAAGCAATAAAAGTGTTATGTCGCCCATTTGCGACGACAGTTTGACATCTTAAAAACGATTCTACAGGACACGATTTTTAAACATTTGTGAAATTCTAAATTCTAATTCATGTTTTTTGCACGTGTGTACATTATATATTCGGTAAAACGGAAATGTAATAAACTTAACCAGTACGAAATGCAAATTTTGAACATTACATAAAGAAACTTTTGTTTAAATGTGTCTTTTCTATATGCACCCTATAATAAAAACCCGACATGGAAATTCAAATGTTGTAAATTGTGAAATAAAAATGCTTGTATGTAAATTTAGCAAATAACTGAAATTTTCACCTATACATACGAAATAAACATAATATTAAAATATTATAGGATGTCGAATATGATTAATTATCTTTATGCTACAAATTAAAAAGTGTTCTAATTTTAAAATAACGCCGAAACGTCATCGTATAAAAGAAATAAAAATGGTATCTATCATTCGAAAGGTACAATGTGTAGGTCTTACTCTGTGCCGCTAAATTAAAAAAACCAAAACGATATCTAATTGCTATGTCATGCGTAAAAAAGAAAATGAAATTTTTTGCATATTAAAAATCTTGTATAAAAAAATTACATTACATTTAACATGGTATATAAGTGTATATTATTCATATCCATAATTACATTATTTTGGTATATAAACCATCGTAAGAACATAGAGTTGTTGGTCGTGAAAAAATGTCAGATGGTCGTCTCGCTGATGTATCTGAGATTTAAATCAATGTAAATATAAGCACATACCTATGCTTAGTATATTTTTTATCTTAGATAGTTATATAGCTAGTGAAAAATTGTTTTGTACCTACCTATCAGCTTTGTTGTACCTAATCGTAAATTTTTGACTGTGATTGCTTTGGTTTTTAGTATAAGGTTATATAAAAAAACATCCGGCTTAGAATATAAAAAATATAGAGGACGTATCGAATTGTCCCATCGTTTTTCAGAGATAACTATTTATTAAACATATTTGTTATGCGAACTAGACGTATTTTGTACTTTAGATCTTCACTATTTCTTTTATATTCTAAGCCTGTCATCATTTGTTAACATATTTTAAAGTTTTATATAACAACATATTTTGAAAAAAAAAAGTATCTGTGACACTTGACATGTGCGTAATAACCTGTTATTGAACTCTCGAAATAAGTACTTTTCTTTACGATGTTTCCATTTCCCATAAAACAAGGTACAAAATTACATTTTAATGTGCCTACAGCTTCGTCCGCGCAAATATTATGTGAAGGAAACATTATAAGGAAGAAAAGCAAGAATATTATCTGTACAATCATCTAGATATAGCGCAACGAAGTATGTATAAAATAGATGTTGCCACATATATATGTACATAAGTCAGAGGTTGTCTCAAAGTAATTTGTAAAAAAATAAAAAAAAATCGTATTATTTGTATGATAAAAAATTTTGGTATTTATTTTTTATCTCACCTATTTGGTAAACAATTTTCAATTTTCTGCTACGTACGGACACTATAAAGAGTTGGTCTTTTTGAATAAGATTTAGCTTTTAAAACCGTTTTCCATATTGTCTTTATATAATATGTCTTAAGTCTAAGCATACTCTTGCAACTGCTCAGTTACCATACAAAACTGCATTCCAGTTTATCTAAATGTCCAGATTATGTCGTTTTTGTATTTTAAAGACGATTTATAGAAGTGCCTATACGCACTATGTATACACAATACAGGCAGTATTGCGGTCAGCAGTACTACTAGTTGACCGCAAGATAAGATATGTGCGGCTAGCTGTAATTCGGTCAGCCGCAAGTTTAACCCCATCCTAGAGATTCTTCCACATTTGACGGAATTTCTAGCTGCAATCTTTGTAACTGGATAGTGCGTGTAAGTGCATTGAAGCTCATTGTCTTAAAATTCATACAAGATTTTATCAACATTTCTAAAATAATTTTTGGGTCATTTGATAATTCGTAAGCAATTTTAAATAGATTTATATTTGTAATATGAAAACTAGGGAATAAACAACAAATAGGCAAAAACCTAATTTTTATATAGGCAACGTTTTAAGATCTTCTTTACTTTAATATATAAATATGTATATTTATTAATTTATTTACTATTATATTTTCTTATTTGCACTTCATATATCCATCTCAAATGTATAACATATCATAATCCCTGTGTAATATAAACTACCGTAGTTATCCCATTCAATACATACTGTTATAAATTTGTTCTACTTGTTTAAAATATTTTAAATTATATTATATTAAATGCTTTCTAAATAATCGTTGTTTTAATATTCCTAATTACCTTATTGAACGCTAAACATGACCCTACCTTGGGGGCATTCAGATTATGGTCGTAGCTAAAGCTATCTAAAAATTAAAAAATGCGCATAGTTTACTATTTTTCCCTCGAAATTGGAACAAACACAAGACAAAAACCTAAACGCTTATGTGGCAACTTTCCGCCACTCGACAAGAGATGACGCCACTCGAACCTGAATCACGCTATCGAAGTTTTCTAAATAATTTGAATGTACACAAACTCCTAAATGAGATTATCGTAGCAAGGCCGCTTCCCGGGCAAGAAGAACGTGGCTGGAGGAAGATCTCCCTTCGCCAAAGCCTATATTATTTAAATAGAAATTACACGTATATGGAAGTATACCTACAAATGGCGTATACATAATGTGGAAATATCGAAATATCACCTGTGCCGGCGGGGAGGCTCCGAACTTCGTGACCCCCATCCGGCCTTATATTCGCCTATGATTCAGATATACATAGTCCATGGGACAAAACTGTTTTGTTACTAAAAATTAAATCTTAGGTAATTATAAGCTATAGTAGTAACTTCCAGAGCCACACACCTACATCTATAAAAATTCTCAGCTCAAAGTCAACTGTTAATAATATGTAACTTTCTCTTTAATAATATGTAACTTTCAAAAGCTAAATGATCTAGGCGTAGGTAAATTAATCTGTAACTAAAACCTATTAATGATTCCTTTTAGTCACCTCAGTGAAACAGTTACCACGATTCGTGCAACTGGTACTAGTTCGAAATATCGGCAATTAAAAGTGTAAACGTTGCATAGTACATCTAGTTGACACCCGATTTTCATCTGCGTTGTATATTAAGTTAAAACTATACCGCGAGTTTGAGTTGAACATGAAATGCTTATAAAATTATAGATTCTCGTGATATTTTTATACATTAGGGCAAAGTGTTAAAACATAGCTAAAAAAATGATCGAAATCCATCCATTGCTTATAGCTTGTTACGCCCATAACGGCAGACGTCTATCATTATTTTATTACACCTATTAATGTATGAATTCTGCTGTAAAAAGATATACGATGTATGAATGTTTGTAGTAATGTGCATGTTATCAATGACTGCTTTCAAGAGTGCCGAGAATTTCTTCCGCCGGTTTTTTTTATATCAATTTTAGCCAAGAAGACTCTTAAAGCCGATATAAAGATTTAATATTGTATATTTGACATTAATCAAGTGTATGTAACTAATACTAAAATAAAATATTTGAGTTTATATCAAGTGCAACTGAGCCTGCAATGTACTAAAACAACAGTTCAGCCATGGAAGTACCACAGCCGCCTTCATAATCTACCGTGAAGCATTTCTTGTGTTTCAGCGAGGTAAGGTTGCCTGCTAGACTTACAAGGAAGACGAATGTCTGTGTCCATAAGAGTAGTAACTTATGACTGCAGATACCATTTAACATCAGATAGACTGCATGTTCGTTTTCAAATAAAAAAAAAATAGAAAACATTTAGCGACGATATCGACTCACCAAGCCAAAGAATGTAAGTCGTATAAGGGTAGAGATAAAGTTGTAAGGAGACATTTGTATTAAACTCTTATCTAAGGTTGTGCAATCGATATACTATTTAAAATTACGCACTACTTCATTTAATTCATTTTTCACGATACAACAAAGTTACAAGAAATACCAATGACGAGTAAGTAGTTCTTGTTATAAGAATTCGAACCTTAAGTCAATAGAAAATAAGTAACAAATGGCGTGTTCATTCATATTGTAAACTTCTATATAAATGATGTTGTGGAAACTTTGTATGACAAATGTTTATGTAAGGCAATGCAACATTAAGTAAACAATGAGAAAGTAAAAATACTTTTGCCTAGAATGTTATGAAATACTATATCATTTACATCACAATAAATAGTATCATGTCGATCATTTTTATTAACTTAACAAATATATATCATCCCAAATTTATTGTATTTGCGTCTATAAACACGGAAGTCATAATCGCTCGCTACAGAAGTTTCCTCGTAGATATAGGTAGTCATTCGCTGGAATTTAGTTAGCGCAGTCGTGTTTTTCCTCCATCTTTATATAAAACAATCCTTGATATTAAATGTTATCTTCACCTAATCAGTGACTTAAAACACGAATACTACTGTGATCTTCTTATCAACTAAGCTAGTAACAAAAAACTCTGTGATAATTCGGTGTTAATTTTTCTATAAGAATCGTTGGCCTTCAATTCACGGTGGTTACCTAACAGTGAGTTGTTTCATTATTTCATTGCTTTACAACTATAAGTTAATATGATATGTGGAGGCAAATATAAAAATATATATAAACTTTAGGACTTTCCAACATGAAATGTACGATTTTTTTCTACGAGCCTATTCGTTATGTTAACTATTTCTGAATTCAATTGGAGTCCAAACCCACGTTCTTGTCCATTATCGGCTTCAATCACTTATTGGAAAAGATAAGAAACAAGGTAATACATTTACCTGGTCTCTGTTAACTAATAACAGAATAACTAATATTTTAACTATATAGTAAAAATCACTATAAAGTAGGTATATCTGCCAACTTATGTTAAAAATATTGTTTTTTCTATTTCAGCATTGAAAATGTCACAGGAAAAACCAGTGTTTGACTATCACGAGGAAACTCATGGGGAAAAGCTAGCCCGCAAGTCAAAAGAATCTCCATTTATGGTTATCGGTATGTCTAAGTGGGTGATTAAAATACCTACTTGAATTAACTTTAATATTCAATTACGTACCGGTCAGATTGACAATCTTTAAAGTCAATTTGATTAAATTTAAAAGAGTGATTTAGTACTCTATACTTTCCGATAGATAGATCTATCTATCTATCCTGTATCCATACTTTATAGGATAGTACTTTATAGAAGTTAATTTTAGGCTAGTCGTAAAATGGTTACGCAGGACGCCTCCACTATCTTTTTCCATTAATCGGAGTTTGACCGAATATTTGTTTAAATTGAGATCATCAATTTCACCATCCAACCCGTAGAAGAGATAGATTTCGATGACGCCAACACCTCTTTGAATCGATCAATAGTAATTAAATCGTGGGCTCGTTCTGTCTTATTATGAACACAGGAATTCCATATTCGCCGTCAGGACTTCTTTCACGGCAAAAAAGTTATACGATTCATATTGGTTGTACGACTGACCTTGGGTTACGTAAATTTAGGTAATCGCCCTTTTTACCTTAAGAGCAAATCATATGTACTGTACACATTTACAATCTGAAGTTGTATGTAAATGGTCTATGAATTGCGGCAACAATTTAACATCAGGGGTCCTGAATGCTCAATTGCTACCATTCTAACATTTATGTTACATTTACCTACACACATATAAAGTATACGAAATATTATAGTTAATACCGTATTAACAGCCTTGTTGCATTTTTCTCTGATTGTTCTAATAGATACCATTTTAATTGCTATAATAACGTACTAATTTACGTGGAGTTGTACACGTCATCTGGGTAAAAACTAATAATTTCTCTACATAAAGAAAACAAGTTTAAAAGTCAGAGTAATATAGTAAATGATGCCAACACATGTATACATAAAAGTATGCACCCACTAGTATGAGATCACCTAATGACTGTGGTTAGTTTATTACAAACTATTTCGTATTTTGTTTTCAAATTGCAAGATCATTACTTGCCGAGCCATCACTGATCATCATCAACATTTGGAGGTTTCTTGTTTATCCAATAAAAGTCTTCAGAAGGTTGAAAGTGGAATATATTTACAGAAAAATAATCACAATATGTATAAAAAA
>DWON01008572.1:0-12035 GCA_018251015.1 Phocides pigmalion okeechobee | reverse complement strand
AAAAAAAAAACCCATTTTTTGAAAACCCAACTTCTTATTTTTATCCCCCTTTTTTCTCCCCCCCCCCCCCCACCCCCAATTTTAAACCCCCCCCCCCGCCATACTCTTTTATACAAACGTTTTTTATCTCTCCACCGTCTCCGTCATACACACTCTGTTAACCAAAACCAGATTCACCGAAAGCAGATTCACCAAAATCCATCATTACTTCTGACTCTAAATTGTAATAACTTTTAGAGTTCACTTTTTGGTCGCATACTCTCGTTAGAGTGGTCGTAGTTGTAGTTAAGGAGGGTCGGTGCAATACTTCATTACTTCGAGGTTTACTCCTACTACACTTGAGCTATCGAGAACTGCATTGCTTAAAGCGCTTCCCTTCTACCTGACATTGACCAACAAGATGTTCAGATGCTGCCCCGAACGAAATCTAACAGCTCCACAACCTTTTAAATTTGCTCGTAAGTGTAGCCGGCGACAACTCCTCTCCAACAAATTCACAAAAACTGCTTTAGGGCGGATTATGAGAGCGACACGGTGGCAGGTAGCAGACAAGTGAGGTAATAATAGCAAATAGTAACTTTTAAAGGTGGTAGAATTTTTTCTATATATATATATATGTGTATAGTAGAACGAATTCTATCACCTTGCAAAGTGTAAATCAGCCATTTTGACGTGAAAACGGAACAAACAAACATACACATTTTTTATTTGTAACATTATTATGATACTATTTTTATTATTTAGTTTTATTAAACACACACATATATGTATATACATACACAGACATAGATTAATAAACCATTACTCCTCCTCTGAAGCCGAATAAAAATAATTTGTTCTAAAACAGTGGCTTAATGTATAACAGAATGGTAATCTGCGAACAATTTGTCACAATCGGCTCAAAACTTTCTTACGCTTTCTGAGGGCTTAAGAATAATGTACTTTTTTAAACACCCTTCCTAGGGCTGTCACTGGCTACATTGTTTCTTTCTGCAACTAACTGTCTCTTGTCGGGTACATTTACAAGCGAGGCGACTAATTTAGTCCTCAGAAGTAGTAATCCATCTGCATACGAGCTCGGATAGGACTTCAGTCCTGTTTGAGGTAGTATCTTTATGTACACGCGCTATAAGGACAACTCAACCTTTAATGGCCTGCATATGTCTTTGCTACTTTTGTCACATAAAAAAAAAACAAATAAAAAAAGAAAATTATTTAATATACACATAAGCTTTCTTGTAATATTGGAGTCTGCTTCTTTTCATATCCCACTGCTGGGGAAGATCTGGGCTCTGATGCTGGGCTCTCTCCAGAATCCTGGTAGTCTATAGCAACTGAATTTCATAGTACAAATCTATCCAACGTTTGCGATCTATCGTGCCTTCGATAAGGTTTAAAGACTTGTCTATAACAAGTAGAAGCGTTTTCAAGTGCCTTCCAAAGCACGGAAACGCGTATCAAATTAAGTCACTAATGGTCACCCATCAAACTTGTAACAACGCCTGAGGTTGCTTAATTTGTTGATCATATACGATATACCATTACGATAAACGATAATATTAGGATTATATATGATATTACAAAGTAAGGGTTTCCCAGAAGCCGACTTTTACCTATTTGGATTATTATTAGATATTCGAAGATAATTTTTACTTCAATATTCAATTAAGAAATATTACTTCTATATTATAGTACAGCTCAAGCTTGGCGGTGAAAGATATTGGGTGTGTAGTAACTGTATGATTCGACCGGGGAGGTACAACCATCGCACTCATCAAGCTAATGATAGAAGCAAGAAAGATGTGATTTCAAATTTGCTTTCAAAAATCAAGAAAAATCGCGTTTTATAATGATGTCAACCCTATTTCCTAAAGGTCCTTAGATATCACCGGAGAGATCCGATTAACATTGATTTCGCTGAATAACGTCACGATGCCGACAGTACAGCTGATTGTGTTCATTCACCAATTTGTCGTAACGTAATAAAATAAATACATCCATCGATCTGCCTCGTGAGCCTCACTCGATGTAGGGCAAAGAATGAACGAAAGAAACGAGTTTATCAGACAACCGAAAAAGTCCTTAAGGCCAATACATATAGACACGTCCACGCACGCATATATACACGCAAACACAAATGCATAGACACACGCATCAAACACGCATGCACACTAGCACACATGTGAACTCAGGCACGCACTCACGCGTGCATGATAGTCTCATTCAAGCACGTAGGCGAGTATAAAAGCTAAAACATGCACACACATACACGTGCACTCAGGTATGCAGAGGGTTCGTGCTCTGGCACGCACTTACGCATGCACCCATTAACTCGGTCACGCATTCATGCATGCACGCTTATAAGCATAGGTTCTTACCTCACCTAACCTCAATCGCAAGCTCATTGCACATCTTGCACGTACGTGGAAGTAACCAGTAAACGAGTTTTGGAGGACCAGCACGAGTCGACTCGATGCAGATGAAACATAATGCTCTGAAAATAAAAATCAAATAGCACATTCTAAGAGATATTTGAAAATTATTACATTTTAACGTAAAATCGTACGCAGGTAGAGATTTGTCGAAGTAATTACGCCGGAAACGTCACGCGAAGCAGAACCGTGTTTAAATGCTGTAAAAAGATTTCACAGTAAATTTTCAGTATTTTCTCTTACTTATGGAAATTATGTTTCACTAGCCTCTGCCCGCGGGTATGCTGGCGCAAAAACCTACCTTTCTTTCAAACTCTATGTTATCCACTTAGGATTAGAATTTAAAACTCCTTTTTAGTGCTTTTTCGCGTTTCATAATGGATCTATCTGCAAAATCATAGGAATCTAGATTCAGCGTTTTTGGTTGTATGTTGATCTCTGTCTGTTTCTGTCAGTCATTTTGTAATATATACAGATGATAAATTAGCCGCGCCTCTGAATTTGGTTAATATTTTAAGCTATTAAGAAAGATAAATTTTATTAGTTGACGCTGATTGTGCCTTTCTTAGTCAGTCTGTAGCATACCCAATCAACGGATTGGCTACACGAAAATAAACTAATAATACATTTTTTCTTAACAATATCACTGTATCAATACATATATAACGGTTTATAACACACTCCTATCTCCATAATATCGTCTATGCAACACTACAAGTCTCGGAATAAAATGATTGTAACATACGGACAAATTAACAGACAAACAGACGAGCACATCGAAATGCTAAGAGCTCTTTAGTTATTCAGTTCTGACTGTGTACAAAGCCGTTGTGTTGTTATTTAAAAACAAATAAATAGTCCCATCTTTGATCGACGCTAATAGTGATATTAAGCCTTGTTCATGTCTAGCGCCTCTATTCAAATTCTAGCTATTTAGCGCGGGAAAGGCGCTAACTTTGTTGATATTTTGTCGCATGGCATTTTCCCGATTCCTACAAATTCGAAATGAAAAATAATCAATATATTTTTTTCAAAATACATTATTTCCTTTAACTACGACCGATTTGTAAGGCGTTTCATTTTGGCGAAGAAGCGGCTAAAGAAACTTCTAAAGACACATTTTTTAAATATTAAAAAAAAACAATTCATATAATTAAATAATTACAAACAACATTAAATAGATACAGCAATTTTAGTTGTAGTGATTGTTACGGTTAGGCTTCTATTTTAATGGGTCCAATACAGGCTCGCCCAATGCTACGTGTTAGTGTAGTGATAATAGATTTAGTATAAATTATACATATGTTTGGGTTTTCTTTTTCAATCGTGATAAGTGACACACAAACAGATATAAGTTCATATTTAATAATAAATAAACATTATTTGTGTTTCAATACCACAAAAGATGTGTCTAAAATATCCTCAATGTACAGACAGAGCTCATTTACAATTTTATATTTTATAATATAAAATATGGGCGGTGACATTTACCGACGTTGTAGTTACGACGTATTACGCTTGTGAAAAAAGAAAATGGGTATATTTTAGTCTGTGTCGTAAAAGGGGACTCTATCAATGTTATGAGTTACTCTGAACGTCTACCAAGGACAAAAGTTTTTTATTTATTCATATTATAATATTCTCTGTTTGAAACTAGCTACTGCGCCCTAGTTCATTCACATGGGCTTGAATTTACTGGTTTTCCCAGATTTTCTAACAATAAAATGTTCTCATGTATTCATAACCGTGACTCTTAAATGATATATTTTTTTATGTCTAAACCAATTGAAATGACACGAGTACTAAACAATAAGTGACATTTTTATAAAATTACACTGAAAGCGGTTAGGCCGTTTCGGATTATGCGAAAACGCATAGAAAAACTCACAAACAGACAAAAAATAACAACAATTGTTTTGAGTTCTATTGCATTAATAAAGGATCATAGATTTTTTCAAATATCTCTCATATACAGACAGCGATCAGTTACAAATTTATTATTTTGTGTGTAGATATTTTTATATTAATTTATGTAAATGTTACATTGAATTCCTTAACATTAATTACAACAAAAATGTAACCTAAACAATCTATCTACAAGCATATGATTTAAAACTAATATTATTACTTCATTTATACAATTTTATTATGTAACGGGAACCCAGAATTAATGATTTTTGATTGCAGACATCTACTTCCAATATCAAACGTTACTACCTGATATCGAGAATAGACGTATTGCTACTCACTGTCTCACGCTCACGTTACCTGGTAATTTTGATCAGGTAATCTACCGCGATCTGAGTTTCACGTAACCCGGTCTCACTCTCACGTTACCAGGTACCTTTAAAGGTTTTTTCTACTGCGACAGAAGTCTCAAGTAACCCGGTATTACGCTTTGACGTAAGCGTAATACCTGGTACCTTTGAAAGTTTTTGGCTCGGTAAACTACTGCGATAGAAATCTCACATAAGCCGGTCTCACGCTCACGTTATCTGGTACTTTTAACTAGGTAACCTACCGCGATAATAATTTCTCACAACCCGGTCTCACGCTCACGTTACCGGAATCTTTGAGAGGGCTTTCCTATCGCGGTAGAAGTCTCACATAACCCGGTCTCACGCTCACATTACCTGGTACCTTTATAAGGTTTTCCAACTATGCTGTCACTGTTTAAGATAAAACAAACCACGTAAACCCGCCCAGCACATCCCACGCATAAATCGTCCAACGTATCATAATAAACATTTATTTATTATTATTTTGCAAGTCCTATCCGATCTCGTAAAACTACGTACTGACCCTAATATAATTCGCACAAAGCGCGCTAAATAAACCTTCCATTGGGTTATTTTATGGTCGCCTTAAGTTGAGAGCCGGAAGGAAGGGGACGTTTGAGGCGATTTATCTTGAAGGAGACGCCGTTACGAAGCGGCAGGAACGCCTTTACCGGGATAAAGATGGATAGAACTGGATGCGAAGGTGTCAGTAACACATTAAGGTACAAAGCTCAAAAAATAAATCTATTTACGTTAAATTTCTATCTGCTTATGGTTGGATTTGGATATCCCAGGACCACTTAACATCCCTATCTCTATCCCTAACCCTATTCCAAGTTGAATAGCTATCGCAATTCTCTGCATAAGATTAACATATAGACATATGACCAGCCATCTTGTCACAAGCGGTCCGACCAAACGTGGGACTAATTGTTGGAAACATTCTTATAAATAATAAATAAATAAAAAACTTATTTATGGTGTTATCCTTGCCTTGTAATAGCGTCACTTGTTCAAATTGTCATTTTTAATTATTGTATTATCGTGTTCTGTTTGCTTAAATGTATATATTTAAAAAGTTCTAAAATATCCTCGTTTTAAAACCCATACAACAAATTCTTCTCATTCTGCGAGGACACAACTACCCAGTGGAAAAGTAATGGGTTAATGATGATACTTATATTTTTTATGTGATAAGAGTAGCAAACAAGTACGCAAACCACCCGATGTTAAGAAGTCGGAGCCCATAGACAAACACGACCGAAATCCTATCTGAGCTCGAACCGAGATGCTGCTACTCCTGAGTACTAAGATGGTCGCCTCGCTTCAAAATAAGCCGGCAACGCACCTCTCCAACCGAAACACAAGTAATACTTTACGAAAAATTATAAAGGCAGCGGAGGTACCTCCCCGGACAAACTATAGTTCTCCCACTTTTAAATTTATCTTTCTTATTTATCTATATTGAAGCCTCATCTAGTATCTGTATGTCGTAGTAGGCACTGTCACATCTGTGTTGGTCGGAACACGAGAACAAGTTGAATGCTTTGTAACATCGCGGCAAAAAAGATTAATGGCGGCCGACGAACACAAATGTTTTTTGGAGTTGACTTGAACTAACTTGTAGATGTTAGAATTGATTTGGCACTGATTGGGGGAAGAGTTATGTTTATGTAAGTCGAGAAGGAAAAGAGCTTGCTGGCTATCTAATAGGCTATCTAATAAGGGACGATTGCAGTCTTCAAACGACGTACGACCTCAAACAGAACTGAGGTCTTAGGACTGAAGTCGCTTTGAGATAGTTAGTCCTCATCGTTATTGTCGTCGGGTATTGCCGAGGACTAAAACGGTCGCCTCGCTTGTAAGATAAAATATCTTCCTTCAACTCGCACATAGCTAACTGATTCCAAACTAGGCAGAGCCTATAGTCAGAAAACGAGATATGATCATCAGGCCTAGGTATATATGTATATTCATAAACATTTATGTCTATCTGTGTGTATACATACATACTTAAACAGACAATTTTACACTCAGACACAGAAAAATGTGCTCATCATACAAGTATTTGTTGACTGGACATAGAAACCATAACCTCCGACCTAGCAGTCAGTAACCAAGAGGCCACTAGATAAGTATTGCCGGCAACTTCATCTCTCCAATTGAACAAAATGGAGTTTCATGGTGGTTTATGAGAGCGGCGATGACACCTCCCTGCTTTTGCTATAGATCTACCTTTCAGCTTTTGGTGTTTTTTGTTAGCCATTAAGTTTACGTAACCAATAAAAGATATACAGCGACGCGACCTCAATGTGTCTACGCTCCCCCCTCCGTCCTCGACCCCGCGCGACGCGTCACAATCTAGACTCAACAAATATTTTTTTCCTTTAACTATGCAGTAGTGTTTTTTTATGTGAGAAGAGGAGCAAACGAGCATGCAAACAACCTGATGTTAAGTAGTCGCAACCCATAGTTATCCGCGTACAACCACAAACAAGACTGAAATCTTATATACTATTCCTGAGGGCTACGATGTTCGCCTCGCTTCAAAGTGAAGCCGGCAACCGCACCTCTCCAACCGAAACACAAGTAATGCTTTACTATGGTGGACTATGAGGCCGACTGGGGTACCTCCTCGGTCGGACTATAGTTCTCTCACCTTAAAATAATATGTACAGTTCGTTTAACTATCCAGTTGTATGATTATATTTTGGCTTTAAATTATAGGCAATGTCGCTTTAAAGGCTTACTAAACATCATACTTTATCTCCTTGTTTTGTTATCGTTAGGATTTTGTCATATTTTTGCTGTTACGAACTAATCTTAAAGATAAGTGACTAAAAGACTAATTAGTCAGGTTTTTCCCACTATTGAATATTTTAAAGACGTATTCACGTCTGAAACAAAGGGAAGACAAAGTTGCATATATAATATAAGGCAGACGAGTACCTTTCCAGGTACAATAAGTATGCGTACCAATTGACCAGTAATGGATTTCTTCCTGAGAAAAGATTCTTTCCACTCCGTCCGTTGTCAAAGATGCTGCACACACAAAGGCACGTCCTACAATATGGCACGAAGGAGGTTAGTTGGCGAGTTTGGTGTATGGTATATTGAGAACCTTGAAGCGTTTTAACACTAATATGTTAGATCGGGTCAGCGTTGCGGGAGGCGACACTAAACTAGAGTTTATTTCGCTAAACTGAAATACATGGACAATTCACTGAAATATTGTATTTTTTAGCATCTGTGCATCATCTGTGTATACAAACGTAATGTCCGCCCCCAGTCTTGTAGCGCCGACGTAAATATAGCACTTGAGGTCGCCGTAACCCATACAGATATGTTCGTACAGGTGTGTACAAGCCGCAAGCGCTTTGCGCCGGGAAATACACAGCAGTCCTATACGCCACAGGGAAAGTGTGAAAGTAAGGACAAAAAAGTTTTAAATTGTGCCATGTTACAATAACATTATAATGCGCTGATACTGCAGCATCAAATGAAATCTGCAGGATTCCCAATTACTCATCGATTCATTGCAGAGGTATCATTGAGATTTTTTTTTTATTATGAAAGAGTAAGAAACGGGCATGCAGGCCACCTTATGTTAAGTGATCACTGCAGCCCATGGACAACCAAATCCAATCTCAAATATAACACAAGTCCTGTTGAAGGATGGACGCGGATGCGTTCCTACTC
Organism: Phocides pigmalion okeechobee; assembly: GCA_018251015.1. Taxonomy (NCBI): domain Eukaryota; kingdom Metazoa; phylum Arthropoda; class Insecta; order Lepidoptera; family Hesperiidae; genus Phocides; species Phocides pigmalion. The sequence goes on along the minus strand of DWON01008572.1, from coordinate 3,625 downwards.
TTGAGAACTAAGATGGTCGCCTTCAATAGTGTGTATCCGGCAATCACACCTCCCCAACCGAAACACAATACATGAAGAACATGTTGCTTTACAGCGGGTTATGAGGGTGGCGATGGTGACGCCCCGGGCGAGCTCTAACGGCTCTACCACCTTTAGAATATTGGAAAGCTAATGAAAAGTTATTGGAGAGCCATTGGAACGGCCTCAATAAGTTTTTTTTAGGGTTTTAGAGGAAATTTTGAGTTAGGGTTAATTTTTAATAACAAATTTGAGGTGTAAGTTTACTACGCAACATCTATATATACTATAAATAATAGATCCACATACAAACTCAAACATGACTGAATTCCTAGGACTGAGTCATAATTGTGGTTTAGTTGCGTTGCTACTCCTGAAAGCTAAAAAAGCCGTCTCGTTTGTAAGTCTAGCCGGCAACATCACCTCTCCATCAGCAATACAAGAACACAAGGACACAAACTACATCCTTCTCAATGGAATATGAGAGTAACATTAATACTTTTCCGGTCAAAGTGACAGACTATCCTCATAATCCGCTGAAGCAAATCTTGTACTTCGCTTGCAGCATGCTCACTTGCTCAATCTGACATTAAAAAAGGTATAGGTAAAGGCTCATGACTTGAGGCAGACGTAAGCACAAGACTAGATACAACGCAGGCTCTATTTCCCAGTCCATTTGCATTCGTTCGCGTAATGCTATCGCGATCCGATGCACCTATTGCGTCATTTGTTGCCTCGCAACCCATTTAATGGTAATCACTGCCGGATTGCATTTCTAAACAACAATACCTTCCTGCGTCCGTTGCTATGTAGCTTGTAACGATTGACGAAGTTAAACACCGACGGGTGCGGTCAAGAATTGGATGGGGGACCGAAAGTGATAAAAATTGAATGCCTTTTCTAGCATTCTACGCCATGTGTAGATCATAAAGGATTGACAAAGTTAAGTTGCCTGCGGTCGGGAATTGGATGGGTGTCCGAAAGTGGTAAAATTTTAAAGCCTTTTTCTAGCGTCCTAAGCCATGTGTTGATCATAAAGGATTGACATAGTTAAGCAACGTCGTGTTGTCGCTCTCAAGAAAAATAGGGTAGTTGCGCTAAAAATAAGGTAGATTGGAAAAAAATGTTGTCATCGAATCGGACGACATCATCTTATCGCCACACCTGCCTATTTCGTTTACCTGAACTTGTCGTGAATTGGATGGGTGGTCATCCATGAGAGTTGGCACGTGGTAAATATTAAATACCTTCTTGCTAATATCTAAAGCCTGGTTTCGCTTATAAGCTTTCCACAAAGTTAAGCATCTTCGGTCGTAATCGGAAATTGGTTGGGTCACCACAAGTGGTAAAAATATCTCCTATCCATAACTACATCACCAGAAAAAACACTGTTGGCGCTATGACGTATCCGGCTGAGGAGAACTCTCTTTGCAACATTTTTGAGCCCCACGTCATAGCGTTCAGGAAATACCTCAAGCGGTCGTTCTACATTTTGCACGCACTTGAAAGAAATGAACGGGCAAACCTTATTTTTAAAAGAGTAAATATTGAAATATATGTGTAATTAATTGTTTCGTTTCGTAGATTTGCTTAAAATATATGTCGGGGGTAGATCTGAAAGTTGTAAACAGATAACGTCATAGTGCGCTGGCGGCACGTACATCGGATTACGCACCTGATCGCCCCATCGTCCTGCCTATTTCCTTTTACCTGAAATTCTTATAAAAAGGACGGTAGCTCTAGCTTGTTACGCATTGTATTCGGATGCGTCGCCGTACATGGACCGCTCTCTGTTTCAATAGATTGTCCTAGCCCTTTTGTATAGTCATTTAGGAATATAATTGCTATTAAAAATGTAACACTAAATTGTTACCAAAACGTATTGTCACCTCGACGTATGCGCGAGCAAAATCAGTGATGAAAAACTAGTCGCTAATAAAACCGATCTGTGGAAAATGTTCTATGTTCACTGTTTAAATAGCTGCAACAAACGTTACCATTCCATTTCCGTCCTGAAACTAATATTTATCTACAAGAGTGTATGTGTATTACCGTTCACCGGAAATTGTGTGTTTGCTCACTGAATCATATTACAAACTTTACTGGATACGATTTGAAGACAATATTTAGATAGATTTCTTTAATAGCATTCAGAATTAAGGTCCAGGGTAAATTCCAGTCAAGGTTAAATAATACGAGTCTGAAAATCTGATGGAATAACTATATTTCGACCGGGGAGGTACCACCGCTGCCCTCACAATCCGTCGTAAATATTACTTGTTTTGGTTAGAGACTTGCGTTTGCCGGCTACACTTTAAAGCAAGGCAACCATCTTAGTCCTCAGGAGTAGCAACGCATCTAAGTTCGAGCTCAAGTAGAATTTCGTTTATGTTTGTGGTTGTACGTGGATGTCTATGGGCTGCAACTACTTAACATCAGGTGGTTTGCATGCTCGTTTGCTAATCTTCTCACATAAAAAAACTTGCAATTTACTCTTCAATACGCTTTTATATGCTTGGTTGTATAACAGAATATTTGAGCTTAATTTTTATCGGTTTCTATAAGTTTGATTAATTTGAAACTTTGCACGCGTATCAAGGGCCGATGACAATGCAATTATATAAAAAATTAAAAATATATAATAGTTAAATAAAACTACAAAACACGCTTTTATAAAAAATCCAACTAAAAAAATAAAAAAGAGTAGAGTGCACGGTGTCAATAGATCATTGAAAATGCACCCCACGCCTTTCTTACATTGCAATACATTATTTCTTATTTATACTTTTTTTAGTTTTTTTTTTTATAAAAACGTGTTTTTTAGTTTTTTTTTTTTTACTATTATTTAAATCCATGAATCTAACTTAAACATCGTATGAAATAAAATCATAATTTTATCTGCAATAGACAAAGTTATTCATACTCCATTATTTAAAGGGCTATTTTATTTTTTTGTACTGGAAACCGAGTCAGTTACAACCTTAAAGTCAAATACACTTTGGTTCCTATACAAATATTATGATATTTTGTCAGAGTTGACAAAGTTTTAGCATCCTTATTTTTGCCCCTATTCCATGAAATGGAAATATATGACACTGAGTCCATTCGATAAAAAATGTTCATTTTTTTATTGCTAGACCAAATAATTCTTACGAAAGTTTCCCTTTATCAGCTAATCAAATTTCATAACCACTTACAACAAACTTAGCAATATAATACATTCTAACAACGGCTATGTCTACCAGTGCGCTATCTTGTTCATCTTGAGCCTTCGTACAACGCAAGCCCGACCGACCAAAAAAGTCATTAGTAGATTCGCTTAGTGCAGTTTAGTCACCAAAATAACGGACGACTCCAGCCTAATCTAACCATGACGCGTCAGGTGTAAACAATAAACGCTATAAGCGAAACCCGCCACAGATATGCATATCACAAGTATAGACGATAAGCTGCATATGCATACGCAGAAGCTGCCGCTTATATGCAGCTCATGGAATAGCGCTTGACGCAACATGAATTGTTTGTTGACATATAAAACATACACTTTAAAGGTGGTAGAGCTGTTAGAGCTCGCCCGGGGCGGCACCACCGCCACCCACATAACCCG
>DWON01008571.1:0-12035 GCA_018251015.1 Phocides pigmalion okeechobee | reverse complement strand
GTATATTCGAGTGTTTATATTTTAGTGGCAAAAATATTAAAAGTGGGAGTACTATAGTTCGACCGGGGAGGTACCACCGCCGCCCTCATAATCCGCCGTAAAGCATTACTTCTGTTTCGGTTGGAGAGGTGTGGTGGCTGGCTACACTTTGAAGCGAGGCTACCATCTTAGTCCTCAGAAGTAGCAACGTGTCTACGGTCGAGCTCAGATAGGATTTCGGTCGTGTTTGTGGTCGTACGTGGATGTCTATGGGCTGCGACTGTTTAACATCTGGTGGTTTGTATGCTCATTTGCTACTCTTCTCAAATATAAACAAAAAAATCATACCTTGTTTTAAATAGTATTTAAAGTAATAGTTAATTTTGATTTTCGATCATTTTTGATTTTGATTTTACTGTGTAATGAGTGCACACAGTTGACGCTTTTTTAGTTGTAAACATTATTGAGAATGAAATAAATAAATTAATTACGTTTCTATGAACAACGATAAGTGAATGACTGCGGCATTCTGTGATATTATTCTAAAACTTTGAAATTAAAGTACATATGTTTGGAATAAGAGAAGTTGTGTTTTTAAGTCAATATTATCTCGATAAATTTATACTGAAACTTAAAGAATATATATATAGAGAGAAAATATGAGGCTATTCAATAGATACGTTTCTTAATATTTTAATGATATCTTGTTCTTATTTTACGATAGGACTGCCTTTGCTCAATATTTCTTTTATCTTTTTCTTACCATCTCTCATGATCGTCTCTTGTTCAATATACTTGACTCACATTTTAATAGGTGATAGATGATAGATGATAATAGGTGAATGTGCAGGCCAACTGATATTAAGAAGTCGTTGCCATTTGTGGCCACGCCGAACAAGATTGATGTACAGGTGGTGCATGTCTCCAGAGAACTAAGACGGTAGATGGATAAGTGGTAGTCTTGCTTGCAAGTGTAGCCAGCAATCGCACGTCTCTGACCGAAACACAAGAGCAACGCAACGGATTATGTCCATAGAGATATATATTATACATAGAGTACGGGAGTCTTAGGCAGCACTTGGGTGCGGATGTCCAACAAATGATAAGAGAGGGAAAATGATAGACCCGTACGTCTCTCTGTCTAATCACACTTGTACAGATAAATATTAATGGCACGTTTTTTATTTTAAACACTTTGAACATTTTTAGTACACCCTCAAAATGGTTATGCGTTTTTTTATGCAATAGTAAAATTAGGTCAAGATTTCCAACATCCAATTTGATTCAACTAACTAAATACAAACTTCAGATAATTTTCAGCATTTCAGTAAAACGCGCGGGAAAAGACAGACAGATAAGTAGCATCATTTGCTTTCTCTTTTATTCGATGGAGACATTTTACGCTACCTTCCTCACTCTATGTATCTCTATGGTTTTGAGTTTTAATTTTAATTTTTGGTTTTTTAATATCGTTTTTCCATTTCAATTTAATATTTTTTTCGAAAGTAACCCGTCACACCACCAACACCAACACAGTACATACAGTCTAATCTTAGTATATAAGCAATTACATAAATAATAATAATAAGCCCGTATGTTTGTATCGCTGTGAAACGGACCACACACCAACTCTGTCCTTTAAGCTAAGCACTCGCTAAAACCCGATGGTCCGGACAATATTATATGTACAATATGACACATTCGTCCGTCAGTGTATCAGTGCTTGAATTCGTATGATAATTTTATATCTTCATGTTTGTTTCAGGTCCGTTTGACGCTGACGTATCGCTATGGTAAGTTTATTTTATATTCTATTATAATAGTATTCTACACAATTTGAAGTTTAGAATGATAAATGCATATTTTGAAATGTAGTGATTTGGATATGATCTGGGTTTTTTGTCTAATCTATGCTATTACAAAATGTTAACTATAGGATAAAATTGAAATAATTCCGATAAGTGGTAGAACTATAGTTCAACCGGGCAGGTACTCATAATCCGCCGTAAAGCGTTACTTGTCTTTCGGTTGGAGAGGTACGGTTGCAGGCTACACTTTAAAGCGAGGCGACCATCGTAGTCCTCAGGAGTAGCAACTTGTCTACGTGCGAGCTCAGATAGGATTTCGATTGTGTTTGTGGTTGTACGCGGATGTCTATGGGATGGTTTGCATTCGTTTCCTACTCTTCTCACATAAAAAAATGATCTTATTAGATCTTGCTTGTCCCAGAGATTATCACTTTCAAATAAATAAAGAAACTAAGATTTATAATGTATGTGTATATTTGTATGGATGATAAGTCAAAATCTATCTATTTATAATACTCGTAGAAGTTCAAGTTCTGCTCCGATGGAGATTGTCCCCTCTGGGCGTTGGCAGCGCTGCACGCCCTCGGTAGTCTACCTGCTCCGCTCTTCAGGACGCTCCTGCAACACATTGTCGAAGAGCAACCCGTGAGTAACACATTTTGTATACTTTAATTAATTTTATATAAAAGCAAACACACAAGAATTTAATTAAAAATGTGTAAATTATCAAATCTTCCCATTCAACTGCATAATGTTCCTCCCCGCTGGGAGGAAATTAAAGCTGAAGCTCGCCTTTCAATCATTTAATTTGAACATTTTGATAGATTTTTTAGAAGTTAGATGAAACACAATTAATATAACAAATATTTTTGGCGATTCTGCTTTTCTGCTTACACTACAGGTCTTGTTTAGATTTCTAGTAGTGAAAAATTAAAAGAAAAATGGAAAAGAAATAATAAAATAAATATCAAAATATTTTTATTCAAAGTAGATTCTTTACAGAACTTTTTTTGAACGTCAGTAAACTACCAGCGATTCGTAAGGCGTTTCGTTTTGCAGTAGAGACTGCGAAAGAAGCTTATAACTACTAAAACTAAAACCTAAAAACGTATTTTTTAAGATTCTATTTATAAATTTAAACGTGATTAAATTTAAATTCTTTTATTTATTACACCGATACTTTTTATATTAACACTTAAGTAACAATACTAATATTTAAAAACGTATTTTTATTACGATTCTATTTATAAAATTAAAAACTTTTATTTATCACACCTGTACATTTTACATTAACACGTAACTAATAATACTAAAACTTATAAACTTATATTTATTTTATGATTCTGTTTATACATTTAAAAGTGAATAAATTTAAATTCTTTTATTTATTATACCGATACTTTTTACATTAATACCTAATTAATAAAACTCAAACCTAAAAACGTATTTTTTATAATTCTATTTATAAATTTAAAAGTGATAAAATTTAAATTCTTTTATTTATTACACCGACACTTTTTACATTAACACCTATATAATAAATCTAAAACCGAAAAACGTATTTTTTATGACTCTATTTATAAATTTAAATTCTTTTATATATTACCGACAGTTTTCATAATAACAATTTCAGTTACATCGGGAGTTCGGTTCTAACAATCGGCATAATTCGTCTGTATTGTGTTTATTGGTAAAGCGTGGTCTGCTTGCAAATTTCAAACACTATTAGGAAAATGTATCGTTATTTTTGTTTGTTATAGGAGTAGACTACTATTGAATTTTCATATTGGCACATTTTTTTATGTCAGAAGAGCAAAAGAGCATGCAAACCTCCTGATGTTAGTAGTCATAACCCATAGACATCCACGTCCTACCCTAAAAACGACTGAAATCGTATCGGAGCTCGAACGTAGATACGTTGCCGCTTCTGAGGACTAAGATGTTCGCCTAACTTAAAAGTGTAGCCGGTAAACCTCTCCAACCGAAATACAAGTAATGCTTTAGTAACGGCGGATTATCAGGGCAGCGGTGGTACTTCCCCGGTCGAATTATAGTTCTCCCACCTTCAAAAAACATCTACATTTTGTTAATTTTACAGAGACATAAATTAAATTTTGATACAATGTTTAATGAACTTCAAACCGAATTGAGATCCTATTTGAGATGGTACATAAATGTGTCGATTCCGCTGAAGACTAAGATTACGCCTACCGGTAAGAATAAGAGTCTGAGACTGTCAGAGATTCGAATCTGTGGCCCACATCTTAAATTTTAGAAAATAAGTACATATAAAAAAATACTAGCTTCAACGGTAACATCAGGTGACCTGCATGCTCGTTTGCTATTCTCCTCACATAAAAAACTGTAATGCGATACAGATTACGAATATTGTAGCATTCCTTGAAGAAGAAAAGAGACGCAGTCCGTATTTTTTGCATACGACATCGCCGCTGGTTTTCAGTATGGCCCAATTCACAATTTAAAATGGAACAATATTAAAGTGATTTGTATATTCTTATCTTTAATTTTTTACATATTTATTGAAATAATCCTCCCAGTGAGATCTCTTCTTCTGTGGAAATATAATATCTATATCGAATTTGCGTTTTGAAAAGTAAAATGGTGTATTTGTCGCGTTTTGAATATACGGGCTGTTAAATTCAATTCAGTGTACGGATATTTAGCATAATAAAATTTCGTTATAGAAACGTGCTAGTGCTAAGTTCCAAACTTATATATTTTGTTTGTATTATCAGCAATAAATATTTTTAACACTGCGGCGCTCATCTCTTATATACAAAAATGAATGTTTGTCTGTATGTCCTCTATAAACTCGTAAACTATGCATTTGATCATGCGATGAACTTTAGCAAAGTTGTTGTGCATGAGCCCACGAAGGTTTCTGAGTTGGTACGACCAATTTTCGACAGAAAAAAAATCAATAAAATGAACTGAATTTTTGTGTAATGTCTTTCCTTCAAATTTATTTTAATTGGTTGCGTAGCAGCGCGCGCAGGGTACAGCTAGTATATTATAGTTAACATTACGGAAGGCGGCACTAAACGAGGGTTTTTTTTCTAAACTAGAATAGAAGATGCGTCGACAATGCACAGAAATGTTGTGTTTTTAGCACCCGTTTAGCATCGAAAAATGGGTTTTCATAAATTTACAATTATTAACACCTCAAAACTAATTGAAATAAAACGTAAACAAGCTTTATTTAGTTTACATTAATATTTTTACATCAATCTCCTTTCCGTGCATGCAGGCCACCTGATATTAACTACATGAACATGTAACTTCAAAAAGGATAAAAGGCCCACTTGTAGATATACATTAATACGTTGGCGGCCATTTTATTCTTGCAGCGCAGAAGGTTAAGATGGCTACCGTGTTTTTAAGTGTAACTGTCAACTGCACCTGCAATTGAAACACAGGAGTTTTCTCACAGCGAGTTATGATGGCGGTGGTACTTCCCTAGTAGAAATGTAGGTACCTTGTTCTTCATAATGAATTTAAACATGAACTTTCTAGACCGGAACCTTTATTGTGCTTTCCCCAACACGTAAGAAACCTTTTCCTTGCAATAACAACTAGAGTATTTACAGACTTTATACAACAGACAGTTCAAAGGAGTTATTAAAACGAGCGAGTTTTAGTAGAAATTGAGAAATGAAAGTGGTATTCAGAGGGAGCTGAGCTGGTTTCACTATTTCTGAACTGTTGCACGTTTTACAACACTGCTCTTCCTTTATTATTTTTATTTAAAAGGCTTTAGAATATAAATGATTGTATACAAGCTGCTGCCTGCAACTCTGGCCGCGCACTGCCGATGTTACGAACCTTTTTTTATGCCCTGAGTGACTCAATTTCCAAAATTCATTTCTTAGCCCATTTACTCCGTATTAAAGAACTAATTATAAAAAACTAGTATTTGTATACCTAACTTATTTAATTGGTCGCTGCAGCCCATGGACATTTACATATAATATTAAACAAGACTAACATCGTATCTGAAATCATACATAATTATATAGACGTGTTGTTATTTCTGAGTACTTAGGATGGTTGCCTCTTACGACACTACACGACATACGAGTTAGTCAAACCCCCATAAATGTTGTCCTTGAAAATTGACCATTATCCTTATGATATATTATTATTTATAGTAAATGAAAAATGTGAATATTTACATATGTATATGTTTTGTTTCTTCGTCAAATCAGCACATTCGATTTTGATGAATTTCACTATAGAAAAAGGTTAGGTTAGGTTAAGAGACAGGCTACATTTTACTGCGAAAGTAAAACTTGAAAGGGTGGGAAATAAGGGATGCAATTTATTCTAGGGAAATGGTTGCTTTTTCAGTTAGGTAGACAGATATGTTTTTGATTTTTTTCGGTTCTTTGATAGCGCAAATGGACACTGAGATATTAATTTAAAAATTGCAATATTAGTAATATCGATTTTCGCAGGAAAGGCTGGTTATGTATATAAATATTCATAAATTACATACTACGACTTACTCATTGGAATTGTACCTCCTAATTGGAAATAAATTGCGGCGAATTTAAACTTGAAGTGGTTGTAAACTTCGAGAGGTTCATTGATTTGTGTTTTGGACGGGTACACAAAATTCTAGATATCTCCCCTGGAGAGGGCCCAACTGTCCAAACTTTGGACTTCAATAGCTCATAGCGAAAGCAACAACCAGTCAATAATTATATTTTCACTGAAATATAAACTGGTTAATTATTATTCCTAGTTGAAACTTAAGACGGTTCGTAGTGAGCATTATCGTTTCAGGAATTACTGGAGGATGTAGGATCTCTAATACTTTTACAATAATAATCTTTTTTTTGTTTTAAAGATGGGAGAAACATAGTTGGATATAATTTGAAGCTAAGCGATCATCTTAGTCCTCAGTAATAGTAACGTATCGATGTTCGAGCTCTGATAGGATTTCGGTCGTGTTTGTGGTTGTATGTGGATGTCTATGGGCTGCGACTACTTACCATCAGGTGGTTTGCATGCTCGTTTGCTGCTCTTGTCACATAAACAAAAAAAACGTAATGAGCAGTATCGTTTCAGGAATTAAGTATATAGAATCTGTAGTACTTTTAAAATAATAATCTTTTATTTATTTTATATAAGAAGAAAAGCAAACAAATATCCAGGTTGCCTTGTCTTAAATAGTCGCTGCAGCTGTAGATATGTACATACAACCTCAAGTACAACTTAAGTGCTGTCTGAGATATTACGTAGATGCGTTGTCATCATATAAAACAAGATTGCCGATGAAAAATTTTTATGCCAATGGGTGATTATAATCTGAAAAAAGTTATTGCTTACTTGTATTTTTTTATATCTTTTAAAACATTATAAAATAAAATCCCCCGCCGCGTCTGATTGTCTGTTCATGATAAACTTAAATGTACTGGACGGATTTTCTCACAGTTTTCAACAACCGATAGAATGATTTCTATGGAAAGTTTTGGTGCATAATATTTTTTTTTTTTTTATAAATTTGTCGAGAAATTAAGTAGAGAAATTCTATATGATAATTCAGTCAGATTGTTAGTTTTTGCAACTAGGTAATGACTGGATGCATGTATGAAAGAAAAATAATGTATGTAAATATAAACTCTATTACCCGAGCGAAGCTGGACCGGATTGCTAGAATTTTATAATAGATAGACATATAATAAAAAGAAACTTCTTAGAATCAAAAGGGATAAAGATATTGAATAAAACTACTACTAATTCAATACAGATAACAAATAAAAGCAATAGCTTCTAGTCTGATAAAGCCAAAGACAAATTAAACATTATCTGAAGACTCATTTTTACTGAAAATGCCAAAAATAAAACAATTAATTGTTTTAGCAGGTTTTTGTTTCTCTTTTAATTATATTGTCTTATTACATATATGAGAACTAATGGTCAGACGTATTTTAAAAGGTCCCCTTTGTCAATTTAGTGACAATGTTTCCGAGGAGCCCCAGACACAGAAATGTCATTTTGAGGCTCTCAGCGTGTTTCTGTGTCCTTTGATGTTAAAGTAATAATATCGGAATGAAGTTAAGAGACATCTTATGAGTATTTGTGGTGACAAAGGACGTAACAACCACAGAATAAGTAGCGTTTAGAAATGTCACATATATAAATATTCAAAGTTATTTTTGAGTTAAAAGAAATTGTTATTATGTGTTATTATGAACTTAAAAAGCAATTTAAAGAATTTAGGTAAATTAAATTAACAAAACGTTTAATTTTAATTTACTTATAATTAATTAATTTTAATTCAATATAAACATAAAAAACAAATTAAATAAAATTTTCAATAATCTGTGATATCTGCCGTCTACCGTCTGCCGGGAGAAAATACTGCGGAAAAAACTCTCGGCACTCTTTTTAAATCTGTCATTAATAACATACACAATACACAGTATAGTTTTAGAAAGGTGGTGATCGATAGTGATAGTGAGATGTATACTCATAGCTCTACACTAGGATACTCGTTTTGAGTGCTATGGGCATACAAAGATCACAAACATCCAGAGTCAGAATTTCAGAATAGATTTCCTCTAAATTCACCATTAAGTTGCCCGTCATGTAATGATAATGATAAGGGCATTGCAAGGGCAGACAATGAATCCGAATGACGAACTTTGATTTCTGTTCTGTAGGGTGTATGTGTGCTTTCATTTGTGTGTGTCGATAGCACCCACTACTCACCGAAGAGTCCTAGTCTGAAGCTGTAATTATAAAAATCGTTTGTGGTTGTACACACATGTTTCTTTTGTATTAAACAAATATGAAACATCGTAATCAATTATAATTTCGTTTATTATTGCCGCATTGTCTCTTTACAGGAGGATGGCATCATGGAAATCCTAAAAGATACTAGTTTATGTAAGTAAAATGTTTTTTTTACAAAATTTATGGCTTATCCAAAGATACATCACAATTTATGTCTAGTACAAATATTTGTATGTAAACGTGTATTATTAGAGCGCCAAACAAACGTGTAGGCTATTTAATCAGTGGACACTGCCGCCCATGGACGTCTACATCTAACGCGTTGTTACTCCTGAAGTTCAGACGGTCGCCTCGCTTCTAATGATAGTCGGCGACCGGACCTCTCCAACCGAAACACAATAGTTTCTTTACAGCGAATTATAAAGCAGGCTTTTCTGCTTCCGAAGTGTTGTATCGCCTTTTATTACCTTTCAATCAAAATATGTCTATTTACGAGAGGTGTTAAAAGTAACTAAAAAAGCGTACCCATGTGTATTCGTTACTATAACAACTAGTACCCGTTACTATCTTATCGTTTCGTTATTCGTTACTAATGATACCTCATTACATAGCATACAGCAACGCCTCGACTCGCATTCTCGGATTGCGTACGCTTACAGCATATGATGTGATATGAATGAAATTAAACATAAAAAAAACTAAAACAACATAAAAATATTTTTTATTACAATAAAATTTTATTTAGGGTATTGCAATTGTTATGAACAACTTAGGAAATTACAAAATATCAAACTAAGAAAATACGAAAAATACGAGTACCGAAATGCATTTGTAATGATTCGTTACAACGTACTTGATGGCGCACCTGTTACTCAGTACCAAATAAATACGGTTTACTACAGCTTTATTATTTATATCGCTAGCATCACGCGAAGAATGCGCTCGCGCAGCAGCGGTCCTCCGGTGGACTTTACGTCAGGCACACCGCTGTGGCTGTACAGGCGCCCAGCTGTCCAAGGACCTATTGGTACTAGGAGTCCCCCGGGCCCACGCGTCAGCGCTGGGCGACGCTGCTGACGAGACGCGAGAGGCGTATGAGTCTCATGTGAAGAGTAACGGCTTCATGAGTAAGTGTTTTATGCAATGTAAATAGTAAACGAGCGTGCGCTCCATCTTAAAGTTAGTGATTGCCACGTTCCATGAATATGTGTAATCTGTAAAGTCCCACCTAAAGTTGATTACAGATGTGTATAACTATTTCTTAAGACTCAGGTAGTTGCCTCGTAAGTACATAAGTCAGCCAGTCGTAACTTTCGCGCTGGAAATGGGTATGATACCTAGTAGTACTTCCCCGATCGAACCAGTTTGATTCTACCGCTGCAAACCTTGTTGCATTCAGAATATAACTATGAAGGGTTCTTGAATCTTTTAAGAACGGATTACAGTAACTATTGTGTACTCGAAAAAACAATAGCCTAGATCATGAGTGCCTTTAGCAAGAATGAATTCTTACAAATATTGTTTAAAAATATGTATTTAATTATTTTTTTTATTCCGCAGTCAACAAGCTCACTGACGTGTCAGCAAGCTTGGGTCCTGAAGGTACAGTGGACACGATAAAACTCACCCTACACTCCGACGAAGTCTTTACTGGAGAGCAGAAAATAGCTGAACTCTTAATGGACAAAGCACAAGCTAAAGCCTTGCTTGAAGAATTGAAAATAGCTTACAAGAAAATGGAGGAAATAGATATGGAATAATTTTAAATTGCATTTTATTTTTTACAATAACTAGATTGTTTTGTTAACTATTTGTCCCGTTAGTGAGCTCCACCATGTTATATGATAAACTATAATTAAATAAGTTTGCATTTTGCAAAGTATTTAAATGTAAAAAATACTTTTACCTTTTTATAATATTGATTTTTTTATGGATAATTTAAATACTTTTGTGAATATTGGACATAAAACATGGTGGCGTCATCTACTACGAGTTTTATGTAAACAAATCCTAAATGGATGTTTCTGTAATTTGTAGATACCATTAACACTTATTGTTGAATTGTACTGTATACCAGTAATTACCACTTACACTATCCTTTTTATTCATAAAAATGGTTATACAGTTACATAGATGTATAAAAGTTTCTTACTGAGTATATATTAATTACGGATAATTTATTACTACCTACTAGAAACTTATATTTAAGTTGGAAATAAATAAGCATTCCATGTATTCTTGTCGACTTTATTTATCCATTAAATAAAGTTAATAAAGCAACATATTCTTCACTTAAATAAAAACGATCGGCAAAATAGATCAAATCTTGATTTCAAAGAACTTAAATACTTTGTGATCAAACTCAGTCTGTGTGGGTGACCCACACTACATATATTATATGTTAAAAAATATGTTTTTAGCAAAAATCCCATATTATTTATTTAATACTTAATAATACTTATTACTGTGTAAGAAATGTTTTGTAAAGTTTGATTAAATCAGAATGTATTGCCATGAATCAAGTATCAAATTCTTGTCTATGATTCTCACATTAAATCAAAAAAATTAGGCTCGTAGAACGGAATCCGAGGTCGTCAAAATCATTGAAAAAAAAATAGTAAATGTCAAAACCCCAAACAAAAACCCAAGTGTCAAACGTTAAAAGCAAAGTTCAAAAAGTAGATTATTGTAAAGAGTTTTAGGTTTATTAATTATATTATAAATGATTGATTATTTACAAGATACTTGAAATGGAAAGATTTACTCCAAAATCTATATTTCAATTTATAATAAATTGAAGACAAAGACATTCATGTAAATCTGTGGTCTGCTGTTAAAATAACCTTCATAATAATTCAAAACATATTTATAAATTTTGAACTATGCATATCCTATGCACAATTTGTAGTGATTTGGTGAACCAGGCAGAGAACATTTATGTTACCAAATGTGGACACATCTTTCATTTCCCTTGTTTATCACAGTGGATAACAAGGTAGGTAAAATAATATTAATAATAATATCTTGGGCGACTCCCAGGTTAAAACTCGCAACTGAGCGAATTTAGGCGGGAAAAATTATAAAAAATAACACTGTGCACTCATGACCTAATACTAGCATTCTAGTGCTAGGGTTATACAAAAAAACACCAACCCCAAGTTATAGAATCTAAAGTAATCTAGTAATGAAATAAGTAAATTTTAAAGATGGTAGAGCCATTAGAGCTCGCCCGGGGCGGCACCACCACCACCCTCATAACCCGCCGTAAAGCAACACGTTCTTCATGTATTGTATTTCGGTAGGGGAGGTGTGGTTGCCGGATACACATTATTGGAGGCGATTATCTTAGTCCTCAAGAGTAGGAACGCATCCGCGTCGATCCTTAAATAGAACTTCTGTGCTATTTGAGACTGGACGAAGTTGTCCATGGGCTGCAGTGACCAGTTAACATCAGGTGGCCTGCATGCCCATTTCTTACTCTTTCAT
>DWON01008570.1:0-12036 GCA_018251015.1 Phocides pigmalion okeechobee | reverse complement strand
CGGGTTATGAGGGTGGCGGTGGTACCACCCCAGGTGAGCTCTAACGGCTCTACCACCTTTACAAACCTTTATAAAACCTTTATAAACACCTTTCGCAATATAAATTTGGAACTGAATTTAGACAAATGCCATTATTGCACCCGGAATTAAAGTTTTAGAAAAGGATCTTTACCTTTTAGGAGCGCCTTTATTTGACAAAAGTGTTAAACCTCTTTTCGATATGAAATCACAACTTCCCTCGGAAAACAATACCAAATAAGCCGTTATAAATTCTCACACAGCATATACAATACTTAAATACTGTCTTGTTGGTCCAAATTCTACTTAAGTTTTAAGATCCTGTCCAAACTGGAAACATAAGGAACTTTTGGAAATCCTCAAAAATGCCATCTTCAAAAATGCTTTGGAAAAAATCAAAATAATAAACTGGACAGAAATTCCTGGACTCAAGTGTCTTTGCCTATTAGTTATGGTGGCATAGGTATTAGAAAAAAATCTAGTGTAGCTCTTCCGGCTTTTCTGTCGTCTGTTTTCAGTATTTCAAAACTTTGTTCGCTCGTACTCAAAACTCCTTTAGTACATTATACACACATTGTGCAACAGACGCAATCGAGGCTTGGAGGACTGTCTGTTCTTGTAAAACCATCGGTGTCCATGTGGCAGCGTCGTGGATAAGCCCGGACTTCACGGTCTCTTCTGTCAGCGCAGTGCTGGCAGATGGTCCCGCCACGGCTCATTAACGACATCATTAAACGGACGCTTGCCACCATCGATATCCCTTCGGTTTGAGAACCAGTGGGGACGGACAGCGGTGGAGGGCCCTCGTATGGGATACATCATGCGTCGATACGTTGGCCCCTTCTCGCCTCGGCGGAACGATGACGAGGGTTGGACCTGGGACGGTGGCTGCAGAAGAAGCCAAGCGTCGTAAATATGTCTCACTAAGCAGTGATTACGTATTTGTTCCGCTTTGTTTTGAAGCCTTTGGTCCGTGGGGTCCACGTGGCAAAAAAAAAATTAAACAAATAGTACCACGTTTGATCGACGCTGCCGGTAACAAGAGGGTTGGTTCATATCTCGTGCAGAGTATTGCGATTACTATTCAGTGCTGGAATCCAGCTAGGCAGTATCCTTGGAATGTTGAATGGGCACAGACTCCCTTTAGATTGTTTAGGTTAGGTTTTTATTATAATTAGTTTTATAATTTTTATCATTGTAAATATGAAAATAAATTATCGTATACTGGTTGATATATTTTTTAATTAGTTGTCACATTTCAATTGTTAATTTATCATGTATTATCACAGAAATGTAATAAAAATATTCACATAAAATTAAAATAGATATACATACAACATTTACAAGACCTTATAAACAATATTACAATTTTGAACCTGCAAGTTAAAAAAAAACGTTACAAACAACAATCAACTAGTTACAACAAGAGTTGTTGTTGAGGCCCTAATAATGTCATAAAAACAATTTTCTTGTGTAAATCTAGTAAACTGTACGCACAATTTAAGACTATTGTATTCTTAAAGGGACAAAAGTTATGATACCACATAAATTACGTGTAACAGCGCTTGAGGAAATGAACCCTGGACACATAGGTATATTAAAAATGAAACTTCTTGCATGCAGTTTTGCATATTGTAAAATATATGTAGATAGATACATCTAATATAAAGTAAATTCGTGTGGAGCTTTTCGATTACAGCAGAATGAACACACAAAAGCACCTCTCCTCTACATAATTGGGATGAGTCTTCTTCGTGGCAAAGAAGAATACATATAAGAAAGCTATGCACAGCATGGCGCGGAAGTGCGGAAGTTTATACAATAAATTCTTATTAAAAGCAGATTAAGACGCACGCCAAATTCAACAGCACTGTCTCCATAACTAATGTTAAACAGAGAAGTTAACACGCATTTATATGCCATGGTTCGAAAAATATTACCTCCATCTAAAATTCATAATACTGTACCTTCCACGAAACAATTTAAACCAGGCGACAGAGTGCAATTTCGAAACTATGCAAACCCGAAAGTGAGATGGCAATCTGGAATGGTGACCCATCGATTAAGGAGACTTCACTACGAACTTAAATACGATGATGGAAAGATTTTACGTCGTCATCTGGATCAAATGCCGACTGCATCCCTGGTTGCGTAGCCAGCGACAGGGGTGAAGGATTGTTACATGTTCACGTTACCAAGCAACTAGTTGTTGGCTGTCATAAAAATATAATGCGGAGAATTGATAAAACGCATTAATTAACAAGAATATATTTCATTTGAAAGCATGCATGACTTTCTTCATATCGTTAATAAGTCAAAATTAGTACTTTACTATTATTAGTATTATATGTGTAATGATGTGGATAATCCGCGTGGCATTGTGAAGATTACACACCAGATTAGTTAGATGATTGTTATAGGTAAATGGTTCTATTGATGAAATCCAAAATTCTTTGGTTCAGGTTTAATAATGTAGTCAATATATTTTGTAAGATTTTAAGATAGTGAACAAAGTTCGTATTAACTACCATTATTGTTTTTATTTAATGTTTGTGGATTTCACGTTATTATTAGTAACATAAGCCGTATTTTACTGTCGAATTTCTTTAATCGATAATGAGTTGAAAATTACACATTGATCATTTTGGTCGGTTGAAGCGTATTTCCGATTAGGTGGTGTAATCATCTATATGCATTAGAAATGATAAAATATATTTATATATTGTAATAACAGTTTTAAATTGTCTTCATATCAGCCTCCGAGGATGCCTGACGTAAATATTGTCAGAACGCGGGCAAGGTATAAAGGGAAGTTAACTTCTTTTTCAAGATATTTAACCTCAATTGATGTTTTTCCCTTGAATGCCCTTGGATAACTTATTCGATAGGGATAACAAGGTGCAGTTGTCTCACTCAGACAAAACAAATACTAAATAATTGTAATAAAAGCGACGATTGTCGCTACTTAATTGTCAACAATAATGTGAAATTGCCTACTACATATTAGTGACGTTATGTAGTTAACTAGACAGTATATGATTGAAAAAAGAAAAATTGATTCAGTGATAAATGAGCGATTGTATTTTAAATTCGACATGGCGCAGCGAAAAATAAATAAATAATATAATATATTTCAAGATGAAAAGTATTTTATCTCCTCCAGCTTCATTGAAGTGTGATGGAAATACTTTGGAGTTGTCTTCGGATGACTCGACGTCAATCTGGGCAAAGTGGAAAAACAGTCACGAAATATACAATAAAGCGTGCTAGACAATTAAAAAAATCAACAGATATATAACTTAATATGTTGTTGCATGAGATTGGTGAGCAATGTAAAGATACGTATATTAGATCAGAGAAAACTCGAATTTGTTAAAGTGTATATCAATATTAATTGGATATTCAAAGAATAATATTGAAAATAAATTTGAAAGTTGTTCATAAAAGTAAAACATACATCATTTTTAAATTTTTAATGTACATCATTAAACGATTTTTTTCGATGGCAGTAAGCTTGCGACTAGGATAGCAATAAAACATCCAAATTGCTGTCCCAGTGGAGATTCAGTTGACCTGCTAGGGCACCCGCTCTCTCGTGGACGAATGGTGTTGTACGTGACGATGGCAAGAGGCCTGATCGATTGACGCTCGCTCTTAGGAAGAATGGGAGATGTCTAGTATGTTATGCAACTTCCATCGACACATTGGCATTTTCCCTTTTTCACCTAACTTCCGGGGCAGCTGGCGTTTTAGCGACGCTGAAATCCACAAACTGCAGAAGTATGCAGCTCAAAGCAAGAATTTGCGATAGAAACAATGGAATCATGAAATCTAGATGCTCAGACATGTGGAAAGAGCAGGCGCATACCAGCCAGAAGATTAGTGTGGCTACAACGAGGTAATGTCACCAGCGTTTTGGGAACTCACCCAAAGGACAATTTGGATAAGGCTTTTTATATTTAATTAATATTATTTATGTATCAGTTATTTTTATAGTTTAATTTATATTTAAGGTTATTTTGTTTTAAGGCATTCCATGTTGAATAAATCTTGTAATAAAATATTTTACAAAAGTACATTTGTATTAGACTTTAAAATTGAAAATATTTCATCTATACCTATTTTACCAGTTACTTAAATCAATACGATTTAAAGTTAATGTAATTCTATCCATTGCACCTATAGAGATCCCTTTAGCTATAAAAAATAATGTACGGAAAAAATAAATTAAATGGAGACACAAAAAACCATAAAGTAAGTTGAAAGTCGAACTGACTGGGTGAGTAGTATCACAAAGCCGAACGGAGACTTGCGACTTAGATCCGAAAGAGTTAAATATGGTAATTAAAAGAGAACATTTTAGAATTTCAACACTTGGTGAAATTGTATGTAAATGAAATGTTAAAGAAGATTCACGTTCTATACACACAGATTTCATAGACTATATGGGGGTAGGAAATGTAAAATAAGAATTGTGGAAACTATAATTTGGTCTTTGGTCAGGTATAAACAAAGACAATACTTAAGTCATAAAAACATTTTTCAGAAAGAGGAAAAGAAACGACTTGAAATTCCAGACAGGCCATTGAAAGGTTCAAATTACTCAGTTACAAGACTGGCTTCACAGTTCTGCTGTCGCAGTTTTAGATCTAAAATTGGGGTTTGGATTTAAAGGTAGTTGTGAGGACGAAGTACATGTTGTGGGCTCGTTTTTAAAATTTTATCTATCGTGAATGATTCATTTCAAACCTTATATCATCAGAAAACTATTTATGCATTGCAGTAAATTTTTAATTCACTACCACCTCATATTTTCATAAAATCAAGACAAAATCTAACGTTATCATGCATACATTTTTGAGGAACCAGTAACATCACTTGTAAAATCTAAATAAGAACTTTTTAATAAGTCATGCGGCCATCTTTATGAAATAAAGCCTATACTATGGGCATCGAAATTCCTTTTGGTTACGAATGCGATAGATTTTCAATTATATCTGGAGGGGAGGCATCCGGACCACGGCAAGCGAGGACGTCCCGGCTATCTTGGCTCCCACTCACAGCGCGGCTTGAACGGCGCTGGGAAGGCTTGGATGACTACATTTCTTTTGGGAAATGTCTCCGTCGCCGATCCCTCACAAGAAGTGTTAAGCCTGCCCCGCGTTACATCTACATTTGCCCGTATGTGTGAACAATGTACAGACGGCATGGAACGAGCTCAACTTTTAGCTTTTGCACGCACTTCCCTCCCAAAATCTTGGCACCATTCTCGATCCTTCAACTTTAAGAATTTCAATATGTCTTCGGCTTGGTGCCAAGATTTGCTTAGCGATGCTTATGTCGTTAAAGTATGGGCGGGTCTGGCCGACATGGTCTTTCCTGGTCCAGGAACGCTGGCCGACTATATAAACACGGCATAATTAAAGATCGTCACGACATCACGACATAATCTTTAGGGTTCATGTCACCATTTCTATACCAATATCATATCAGAACTTTGTGGTATGTGTAGGGATGATGGCAAGAGACCTGATGATGCGCCTTGGTATACCATGTAGCATGCGTAGAAACGCTGTCCCAACTTACGTATAAATATACATGAAACATGTATTACAGCCGACCGCGCCCAATTATACTTTTTTATACTTCGAAGGACGTGTTATTCGAACGCCTCACGCCATCTTTTAATTCTTAGCATTTCTCATGCGCTCATGTATTACAATATGTCGTGTATTTGTAGTGCTTGCGGCAGCAGCATTGGGTCCGTGGTCAACTGATATGAAGAACGTTGTAGAGATCGTATCTAACAGACTCACCGTCGCGTCGGATGACCGGAGGACAAGCAACTATATCGCCCAAAGTATTAGTCTGGCCATATAACGAGAAAATGCTGCCAGCGTTCTGGGCACTGTGCCACAAGCAGGAGTTTGGGCAAGCATATTAAATTTGTAAGTATTTTATTACTTTAGATTTTAATTATTATTTTCTTTAGGATCTTCTCTTTTTCTGCTTATTATTACTTACGTAAATATAAATATAAAGAAAGAAATAGTTGACTTTTATATATATTAATTTACCACATATTACAGTGGCCTAAAGAGTGGTGTAACTGTCACCAGTTGGTCAGGGGCGGAAGGACTATTGAAAACATATTTTGTATTGCTAATATCATGGTTATTGAGCACCAAGGCATTTTTATAAATTCATAAATATTTACGAACATGGTCAAGGAAGTCAATGGTATGATCATAATATGATCACATATGAAATACGTCGGTATAATGCTTGACTGATCGCCAAAAATTACCAAAACACACGAATTCTATGTATCGTTGATGCCAGTGATGTACAAGGATCCACACGAGTAACCGCTTGGTCGAGGATCGAACCTAGCACCAGCTACGTGTTACACAAATAAAGGGACTGCTGCGTTACACGATCCAAAACAAAAACGATTTTCAGAACCAAACAGCTTCTCTAAAAACCTTCAGAGCGAGTATAATCTACTAGAGGAAGACAATTTGTAATAGTAAAATAAATTTTACCGAAACCAGTGATCTAAGATACACAGATAAAAATAGAAATATGACACTGGCATATTCAGTACAGAATACAAAATATTATTGTAATAATTACGAAATACACTCACGTGACGATGCGGTGCTACGGCAGTTACTTGAACGGCATCTTAAGTACGGACAGATCAGATAATACTAGCACTTTTGATGAAAGTAGGACCAAGGCGTGCGAGGATCGTGTTTGAAAAGCGCATATAGATGGGTAAAAAATTAAAAAGCGAATACTCCACGTTGGAAATAAATTTATATCTAATCTAATACATCATTTTAAATGCGCAGTTTCACTAAAAATATTTAGAAAGGATTCCATGGTTTCCATTCCCAAGGAATTCCATGTTCATAAATACAAATAACGAAAGCATAAACAGCTTCTCCAAAAACCTTCAGAGCGAGTATAATCTACCAGAGGAAGACAATTACAAAATACATTCCAGTGTTCATATCCATATGAAGAATTATTGGAAACCATTCACTTCCTGTTTATGTTGATCATTACCACTGCGTACATCTTCATACATGACTTGCTCGAGGGTCGAGTACTGCTTAGTGAGAAACATCGCGAAAAAGTAACAAAGGTATCAAGTGGAAGTTTATCCCACCTAATGTATATTCGGATATGCCGGCGTCGAGGAAGATAGCATAGGAACACATGATACATACAATGGATCAATTTGAATTGTGATGCACTTTGCTAATAATTTTTCAATTACTAAAGTCAAGCTTTCTTCTCTAGCGCATTTAAGACATATTCAATACTTAAGGAAACTGCGTAAATATCGGTTACAAATATATGCAACAATAAAATGTATTATAACTTCAAAGCGTTACACATGACTTTGAATATCTGTCAGATGACCTAGAGAATCCATTAATTATTCAATGAATTGGAAACATAAAGGACTATAACATAAAGCATAATCTCTCTGTATTGTAACATAGCCATACGAAGAGGCATTGGTGCCAGCATCTTGGGTGCCCTGCCCAAAGCCAGCGATGTTGACTATTCTTTATAGTACCATTTTTGTTCGCTTATTTTTGGATTTATTTTTTGTACATAAAACTTTTCTATTTTTAATAATTTGTTTACTTATAAGTAATTCATATTTGAAGAAAACTCAAAAAATACCTTAAATATACCTGCCTTGAATCTGCGTTTGATTTCCTCTCGTTTGCCGTTAAAACAGCGGAACCTTGATGCTCAGAAGTAAAGAAATTTGTTAAGATTCCGGGGCGACGGTCAAGAGAAAACGAACAGGACCTGCATCCCGAACATTTCTTAATACAACACTGCATTGAAACGCAGCGACGAATATTAGCATTAGGTATATTTCGGCAAGACCCAACCGAGGTTGTTTATTTGATATACCGTCATGTATTACTTTCTATTTTAAGAATGTTGTGCAATAACAAAAAATAAATAAATATTTGTTAACACTTTCCCTGCGGCTTACAACACTGCTGTGTAATGCGCGGCGCAACGCCTGTGTTGTGCGGACATATCTGGATGGATTAGAGGCGAACAAAAGTGGTGTTTATGTCAGCGCTACAAAACTGGAGGCGGACATTACGTCTACGTATTCGTAGATAATATATGGATGCTAAAAATACAATATTGCAATGAATTGTCGGCGCAAGTTCAGTCTAGAAAAATAAGTTCAAGCTTAGGCCGCCTTCCGCAACACTGACCCGATCTAATCACATAATAGCGCCGCAGTCATAGTGTTAAACCTGTTAAAACTACAAGGAATCATTTATCATTCCTTACATGAACTTCAGTCGTTTAAGTAATGCATGCTTCAAAATTTCCTGTCCTCAATTAACTTGAACATGACCTATTTAGCAGAACAAAAACCTGGAACAAAAACCAACGAGATTCAATTGTCTCAGCAGACAGCGAGAACGTGAATCAGACGGACCACTAAACACACATCCCAGAAGACAGGCGACGACATAATCGTTTAGACGAATCACGAACTGACAGCGCAGGGATACGCAAGGTTATTACGAGGAACATCTTTATACTCCCACGGGGTATTTAGCATCACCACTCGCCTGTTTGCCAACAATAAGAAATCACATGCACGCTGCTTGCAGGAATGCCGTTACTTCAAATAATTCGATACTTATGCCATGCGTAATTCTCTGGAGCAAAGCATCCACGTACGCTCTTGGACAGTATTTTATTGTATGGTATTTTATGTCATGGTAGCCATATAGGACTTCAGACTGAACTGAAGTCCGATATGGCTACCAGGCGTTACAGTGACAGTCCGCGTGATCTTTCACTACGCTTCTATAAAAGATAATGGCCATAACGGAATAGTTTGTTAAGTGCAGTTCTGTACATTCTATTCCGTAGTGAAAAACAGGACATCAAGTCGATTAAAACTTTATTTATAATAATTTAAATACAACATATACCTTAATTACACTTAGAATATTATATTCGTAGTCAGAGTTTCAAAAGACCATTTTAAACAATTAGTCAACAAGGTGACAAGAGAGCTGGCTCATATTTCGCACAGAGAATTGCCATAGTTTTTTGCGCGCGATTGCGTCCAGCGTTCTTAGCACCTTTGCATATAGTAGAATGTGGAGGGTACACTTTTAGTATAATTCGTTTATGGTATTTCTAGTTAAAAAAACGTCAAATAATTATGTAAATAAAAATTAAAAAATCTATACAAGAAGTTTGCATTTGATTAGACGAAAGCAGAAACCCGGTAAGCTTGAGTAGTAATCATATAAACTTTATAAAAATAAGAAATCAAGAGCAATGAAATATGACTATGCCAAACATTTTTTTTTATTATTTGATTAATGTTCGTACGTTCATAAAGTATATAAAATATTAATATAACTGTGTATTGAAATAGGACAGACAGCTATAGCTCATTGGCGGGGGACATTACTAAATAATTAGAGCGATCGATCGCCCCGTACTTTCAGAGACAAGCTGTAACGATGACAGTATTTAGGGTAGATATCAAAGTAGGAATGAATTATTTACGATAAGAGGGGAAATAGCGCCACGTCGTGAAGGTGGTGAAGGAGTGAACTATTTTGAGGCAGAGCGAGCATCGATCCGCGCGCCACCCCGCGCCTTCCCCCGCGCTGCCCCGCGCCTCCTGCGCGAACTTCACGCTGGAGAAGCTCTGCTCACTTCACCATCCCTCCTTCATGTATGAAGCGTACTATCTATACGCATTATTGTTTAGCTAGCGTCGTTTACTAGGCCCTCGCGCTAAGGTCATCAATTAGACCGCACCGTCCGATTCTCGTTCTGTCTCTCTGTCTTCTGTATATGCCGTTTCTGTTCTATATTCTTGAGTAATCGTAGATACTAAACCTCGGGCTATAGTCACGAGGACTCGACACGGTCGTTGTTGTGTGGAGGGTTGTTGTTGTGGAAACTAAACGCGCTAAATTATAAATTCGTCTGACGTTCAGCATGACAGCGATACGTGGTTGACGGACGGCGCGTGGAACCGAACGAAGGCTGATCGCGCGCGCTTCGGCGACTCAACTCCTCACGGTTGTGACGGTCAGGCGGCACCACGTTTCGCCACAGCAAGTTACGATACTCAAACCGCTTCCCGGCCAGGGGTTCGGCCCTGAACGTGCGGGAGCAGGCAAAAGCGGCGTCATTGAGCCGAATAGAAGCGGCAGCGTCGAGGGTGGCCGCGGGAGCGGAGAGCGTCGCGAGCGGCGGGGCGGCAAGCGCGGCCGGAGGCGGCGCCGCCCGCCCCGGCTACGGCTACGAAGCCCTGTCGGCGGCCAGCGACGGCAGCGATGCCGAGCCGGACGAGGTGCCCGAATACGCGCCCTTTGAGATGGAGCTGTCGGGTGGAGCGGAGTCCGTCGAAGGTCCCTCGTCTCGCGGCTCCGCCAAGGTGAACTTCCCCCCGGACGTTGATCGCGAGCGAGAGCGACGTCCGACAGGCGGCTTCGCCGCGACCGCCACCGCAGCCTACCACCGAGGACGAGGCCGCTCCATGAGCGCTTGGAGTGACATCAGCCGGTCGAGCATCCGCTTCGAGGAAAGGTAAGCACTATTGTTCCACTATTTCCTACGGGTGTTGGTAATTGTACCCATACATGTAATGTGCATCATACAGGACGAAAATATACTAGAGGATTTACAATCATTTCAGAAAAGTCATGCGAAGTACGGAATCATAATACGTATAGGGTGTGCTCAAGAAATAGTGTGGCTTCATAAAAACAAGTAGAGCATAGTCAGAAGGTAGGATTGCCAGTGACAGGGGTAATCAACTTTCGACATACTTACCCATTTACGCATTACATAGTGTCTCGCGTCATGGTCGCGGAGCGCATCTGGGCCGGGCGGCGGGTTGTGGCATGCGCACGGCGCCTCCTGCACGCCACCGCCAGAATTTGAACCGTGCATTCACATCACGGATTACAATTTCAGGGTTTTGGTTGCAACGTTCGAATGCTAATTAACGTAGCTTCGGGCCAACTCATTTGAAATTATGAAGATTCCAGAGACATAATCAGAAACAGATTTTAAATTAATAAATAATGAAATAATTCTAATCAAAAGCTTGCGGGGCTGTAACACCACCGTGCGTGCCTGGCCGTAGTAAATTATCCGGATGAATTTACTTATTCTGGGCGGTGGCAGTGCGATAACGAAGCGAGTCCACTACGTCCTTCTCGGTCAACTATTATACAAGTAGATAAAGTACTAATAAAACCTACTTGCCTACGAAAGCGGAAGTCGTACTTTACTCGTTATTTTTAATTTCGTAAGTTTATCGAGTCGTAAATATGAATGTTATACGACAAGACTTTAAACTAATGTCATCGCAGAATTTATACATAAGAAGTAAACAACCACGAGCCATGCGATTGGTTCGTAATATCGGCAATTAAGAAACGTGATCGCGAGTACCCATTATATGGTAAAATATAAAAAAAAAACATTTGAAATTCTGTTGAAATGGAAACAAATCGGTAACCATCGTCGTCTAAGCAACTAATGGTGAATTTTCCTAAAATTTCGGGCTGATATGCTTTTCACCTTTCCTTGTATTTTATAAGAGAAGGTCAACACGTCATCATCCAGAAACGGGAGAGATTAAAGTTATGAACACGGCCCTGTTTTTCTTTTGCATGTTTCGACACTCTTGGAGATGACGGTAATGTCACAAACTTCAAAACTTTTCCGTACAGTGTCATTAAAAACAATTTAGATATGAACAGATAGTGAAACTTCACACAGAGAGACATTTAAAAGGGGGTAGAGCCGTTAGCGCCCGCCCGGGGCTGCACCACCGCCGCCCTCATAACCCGCCGTAAACCAACATGTTCTTCATGTATTGTGTTTCGGTTGGGGAGGTGGTTGCCGGATACACATTATTGGAGGCGACCATCTTAGTCCTCAAGAGTAGGAACGCATCCGCGTCCATCCTTA
>DWON01008569.1:0-12036 GCA_018251015.1 Phocides pigmalion okeechobee | reverse complement strand
ACGGCTCTACCACCTTTTGCTATACTATAGCATTATATTTATTGTTAAAATGATACTTTAATTTTGTTTCATCCTCAATTTCACAGAAGATAATAGTTTATACTTTCCCTGCAGCGTACCACACTTTTGTGTATTACTTGGTGTGACGCGCCTCCGGCTTGGACACACCTGTGTTGCACGTACAAATCTGTATGGATAGCGGACTAACACAAGCGCAGTGTTTGCGTCGGCGCTACAAGACTGAAGGCCGACATTATATCTGCGTATTCGGAGATGCTACATTGATGCTAAAAATACAATATTTATTTGAATTGTCGGCGCACCTCCAGTCTAGAGAAAAGAGATCTAGTTTAGTGCCGCCTCCGACAGTACTGCCTCGATGCAATATATAAGCGCCGTAGTCAAAGTATTAAGGACTGCGCATTTGTATGTGCGTGTGTGAGTGCGTGCTTACGTGCGTGCGTAGTGTGTGCGCGTCAGTGAGTTAATGCGAAATTTGTATATGAAACCTGATTTTTGAAAAAATGGTGCCGAAGAATTTTATTTGGTATCCTTCCTGTCTTGTATTTAAAAAATAAAACACACTGATATCTCAATAAAGTTTTTATTTACAAATAATTAAAAAATATGTGACACAAGACACAGTAACAAATCTACAAGGTATTCCATAGTTACACTTACTATGTTACAATGTTTAACATTATATTACGATGTTAACCTTTGACTTCGTAATTAACATTACTTAAGATTTTGAAAATACGGCAAACGTGAAGTACAGTCAAACAAAAAATACAACATTTCACTGCTCCAAAGGTAGAATAATAGATCATAACTTCGAATATATTATGCAAAGTAAAGGTATCTTCAATATTATTATGTATATTACCGTCAAATTCGAATGAATTTTTCAAAACACGAGGTTATTTTATTAACATGCGTTCCAAAAGGACAGCATAAAATTATGCAACTTTTCCACGATCAATTTGTCGAAAAAAAACATGCAAAATACTCGACAGTAGGGTAACAAGAAACGCTACCATTTGTGATGCGTTTGTTTATCCCATAACAAGCTTAAAATAAGTTTTGTAAAGAGTTTCAAATTTCTTGATTGTTTTCTTACAGAAACTTGTACAATAACAATTGTAATTTAACAACGAATCTATTATTTGTAAGAATGGTTGTTCCACTTAACGACTAAAGCGAGACCACGCTATCATTTTATGTAAGTGATAAATATACTGAGACAATTGGACCACCAAACAAAAATCACATTGGTCGTATGTATTCGGGTACGCAGTTGACAAAAACCATAAACTAAATAGAATAAACAATAGACTAAAATATCTTGTCTAAATGATATAAAATTGCCATTAATGAAAAAAAAACTGACACCTGACAGTGACAGTGAGAGTGACAACTGACAGATCAATAGACCAGGGTTGTTGTAATCGTCAAGTGGAACGCGATGAGAGGT
This sequence comes from Phocides pigmalion okeechobee, assembly GCA_018251015.1. Classification (NCBI taxonomy): domain Eukaryota; kingdom Metazoa; phylum Arthropoda; class Insecta; order Lepidoptera; family Hesperiidae; genus Phocides; species Phocides pigmalion. The sequence goes on along the minus strand of DWON01008569.1, from coordinate 10,562 downwards.
ATTATTTATTATTAATTACAACTAAAACATAGACTAGTAGCATTGTGTTCACTATTGCCAGAGAAGTTACATTTAAACCTAAGTTACATTTATTTGATCACTAAACATACAGTAACAAACAACAAATTAGCTAAACGCTAACATTGAGACAGAATGGGGTATGAGATGAATGATAAAAGGAGACGTTTTATTTTGGGCACAGTTAATACATACGTTTTCCATACAAAAAATATATCTATATCAGTTTACGGAGTGACATATAATCGCTGAACAAAACATAAAAAATCGACGAATTTAAAACCTTGTTCCTTCTATAAAGTCATTTAAAACAATTATGAGTCGAGGTTTTTTTGTCGGAATATTTGTTTTACGAATGATACGTAAAAATATTTTAAGATTTTTATATGGTGGTGGTCCATACTATAAAATGTTATTCTGGATACAAAGCGTTTGCGTCAGTTTATTCGTATTAAAGTCGAAATTTTATGAAAAAAGTTAGAAAAAAGGTAACAATTACGAGAAAATTTAAATCTTTCATTTCATTTTTTTTTTCAAAAAAATCGAAAATGATTTTTTTATCAATTGACAATTGTTTTAGTTTAATTATTAACCTTAACACATGACACCTAAATTCGCAAATATTATGACATTTTGGACTAATTTAAATTATTTAAATATTTTATTAAAGTCATGTTAAATCTACATCGCAACAATCTGCAATATTTTTTAAACGGATTAAATAAAAATGACATGATTTTAAAACAATAAAAATGGTTCGTTTTATTGTGCCAGTGCGGGCTCAACAATTCTGAAACGTCTCCTCTAAAACATTCCCCAGAACCAACATTTCATAATTAGCTCAAGAAATTATAACGAAGCGTTAGTTTCGCGTACGTATTAAAGAAACACTAACATACCTTACAAAATATTCATTATCAATAAGAAAATGTGATGTCTGATTCAACTATACACCATAAGATGGCACGCTCCCTACGTAAGCATATCCTACATTGAGTTTCCTACATGACATGCACCCTAATATGATTAAAAATGACGATTAAACGTCTATAATTTTTAATGTAAATTTTTACTAGTAAAAATTGCACAATAATAATGCACGAGTTACAAAAGTTAAGTATTAACAATAATTTTCACTAGGCACGTTGTAAGTAGATATTTAGAATGAAGAATTATGAATAAAACAGAATCCTAGCATGCAACTGTGACAGAATGTGACACGACAAATTTGTCTATGAGACACCATAGACGGTACTGACTATGGTCGTTGGTCCAAGAATGATTCTTCCAAACATGATTGTCGATGTACCATTTTAAAACTAGAACACGCTAGGCACATAATGCGTTGGTATAAAATATTGTTGAGGTAATTATTTACTTAATTTATTTTTATTATTATTAACATTGTTCGTTTTGACTTGGCAGTGGAGTTTCTTGAATATAATTATTGTTCTTAAAGTTTCAAAATAGTTGATCATATATTTATTGCACATGCAAAAACTCAAAACAAATAAAATATAGAAATAACTACGATAAAAATTAATATACAAAATTACGAATTAATATATTTTTTTATAAATTCATAATATGACGTTTAAAATATAGTAAAACGTGTTTAAAAGATCACAGATCTTGTAATGTTGGTGTGATTATTCCTATAACATGTCGCCGCGCGGCGCCTTATCATCTAATATTTGTAAACCAGCCATAATAAATCTAATTTTACTAAAACGTTACACACGACCCAGCCTTTTTATAAAAAAACAATGAAAACACATCCATCTGAAACTATACACGGCAATACCATTTAAAACGGTACACAAATCAATTTCATTTCGAGAACATACAACAACATTTATCCTAAAAAAATAATGTGATGAAAAACAAATACTGTAAACAACGCATTTAAACTCATTAAAATTTGTATATAAATATTTTGGACTACAGTAAAAAAATAATAATAAATTTGTATATCTACGTACAGTCTATAGTTTCAGAGGGCGTTTTAAAAATAAGAATATTTACGAATACAAAAAGAACATAGAAACTGTATAGCATTTCATAATATTAAAAATAACATCTTAACAGTCTAAACAAAAATGCTTACATTCCGCGATAATATTATGTGATTATATGATATATTCAATAATATGTACAAATTTTATTATAATTTGTAAAAAAAACTTCTTTACTATTCTAATATAAATGTCTAATCACTAGCCATGTAATTCGCAATAATAATAAGAAATGTTTTAATCTAAATGTTTACTATATTGTACCGTTATTCTTCAATAAATTCCTCGTGGACGTATGACTGTTGCGTAACAAAATATTCTCTTCGGATAATATGGAAAGCTTCAGCTTTCAACTATACTTGAACTCTGTTACATTGTACAAAAATATGCAATCATTTAGTGGAATATAACTGCCAACAGCAGAAGATACATCAAAAAATATTTGAAACAGCATAGTAAACATCTAGCCCGCTGCTACAGTCAGTCCCGTTACACGAATATTTGGGTGTGGCGCAGAATGTGAACTTTTCTCGTTTCGAAAATTGTTTTCATATTTCCAATTTACCCTCAAAATAATTTCAATTCAATTATAATTAAACTGTTATCTGTACACAGTATTAACGAAAAACGATGATTTGTATATCGGGACCATTCCGCACTCATTGGTATAGGATACATAAAATATGCACATCTTACGCAGTGTTCATTTCGCGAAATGTACATTTCTCCAAGTGCTTGTATCGCGAAGTGTATATTTCCCTAAGTGCTCACTCTGCGAAGTGTACATTTCTCTAAGTGTTCATTCCGCGAAATGTACATTTCCCTAAGTGCTAATTCCGCGAAGTGTACATTTCCCTAAGTGCTAATTCCGCGAAGTGTACATTTCCCTAAGTGCTAATTCCGCAAAGTGTACATTTCCCTAAGTGCTCATTTCGCGAAGTGTACATTTCTCTAAATGGTCACATCGTGAGGTGTTCATTTTGCAAAGATCACATTCTGCGGTAAACCCTAATATATTTATATATACACTAATATATTTTAGATTATAAACATAACCAGCATTTGCCATAATAAAGCATTTGTATTATGCTTGGGACTGCTTGTGTTCCACAGTACTGAAATGCGTTCAGCATATTGATTACCTACTACACTATCTAAAGTAGCTATTGTAATTGTTTGCACATTTTTAATGCATTTAACATTAAATTTATAATATAATAATTAATCATAAGATAATATTAAAACAGGAAACAATGTATATTATTTTGCAAACACATAAAAAGGGCTCTAAACTGACCAAAAGCCAGAAAGTTGACCTCTTATCAGAAGTAACATGACACTCGAATGATAGTAGCATACATTTTCTTTCTCACAAAGCAAGATACAAATATTTTGTCGCAAGTTAAGAAACAAAGTATACAAAATATTCATTATAACGTAAAAAAAAATTAAATATTACTCAATAATTAAGATTTAAATATTCAAATTGATTTATAAGGTCCTCTATTTTTGCATCTACATAAAATTCTTTGTAAAATTGAGCGCATATTATATGTAGTAAAACTAGGATAAAAATGCATCAATATATCTGAAATGCAAATGTTGATATTTATCGTTTATTATAGTTATTAAATTGTCTATGAATTATAATTTTATTATTTTTTCTCGTTTTATTATGTAACAGGTATTATTAATAAATAGTAAAAATTATACTTCATAAACAAACAACAGCGACGAAAAAAGCAATACATAAGTATTTTCGAAAATATTTCTACACGACAAAAAATATATATATTATTAATATTTGTAATTTTGTTCATAACTCATTATTGCATTAAAATTATTGACTATTTCATTCCAATAATTAAGGTTATAAAAATATATTATCATATGGTCGATACCATTTTTTTTTTGACTTTGTATCTACTGCGATAAAATATTTTGACGGACTCATAAACTGCATCAAAGGTCAGAATTACTTTTGAATTTATATTTTTGATAAGATTGCAAAATTTATATTAAACTTACCGAAAATGTCGAGACTTTGAGTAAAAGATAAAATTATAGCCGGGAATAAGTTATGTGCATAGTCTCAAATTCGTCTGTTATTAGGATAAAGTTTGACATTAATTCGTACACGTCAGTGTTTAATAACATTGATGCAGTTTATGAGTCCGTCAGTGTGTAACCATAAGTTAAACTACTTTGCATATTAACACAATCTTTTATGTTAATATATTCTGTATCATTTATTAAAACGAAAACCAAATAAATAGTAAAAAGAAAATAATTCCCACGGGAACATCATGTTACATAGAAACTATTGTATACGATAAAACGTTAATCGTTAAATTTATCGTCAAAACTTCTTAAAACTTCCAGGTTTTCTTTATTGTAGATCCTTATTGGGATTTTCAATTGACGTTCAACTTTGACTCTTATCAGTAAAAATTAAGATAAAACAGTTTAAAGCTGCTGCTTGAAGTGTTCCATATTTTTACTATGTACCGGGTACTTGCAAATAACGTTTTTTTATTATTCAGTGCCAATATTTCGCCGTGACACGAGCCGTGCAAAAGAACGATAAGCGTGAGTACCCGGTACACAGTACAATGTATATTACGCGATAATGTAAATTTAAAATCATCGTTCCATATTGTCCTCTTATCCTTACACAGGGATAAGGTAACCCAAAGTTCTGTATAGAGGGCGTTAGCGTTCCGGAAAAATTTCACGTTGATTTTTCACCTCTACACACAGATGGCGTTGCTAGTTTTTAAGATTGGCAACCTCTCTATTAAATTGGGGTGTTTCATGCTAAAGTATGACAGAAGGTAACAATAATATTACTGTGCAACAAATACAAAATATCTGTTATAAATTTAGCAATCTTTAAATTAAGTAAAGAAGTTAATACAATGAGTGACGTTAAAAATATTGTATACATCTAGTCAAATTAGACCACGTCCAACATAAACACATTGTTGAAAGGTTAGTGAAATTATCAAATTATAACAAATCTTCACTTGGATCGTATACTTTTTCCGTGGAAAGAAACAATCTCAAATATTTGATTTTGTCGAACATGACACAAATTTTAGTAAAATACTACTACACGTGTATAAATACGTGTAATTCTTTTACTCGTAACATTGTTTATTGAACGACAAAGTGCTACCTCAAACAACATAAAATTGCAGTAAAACACCCCTTTGGCTACAGCTTGGATTAAGTTTGAAGTACACTCACTCAGATTGCACTGTATGCCCGTAGATTGTCGACGAACAGAAATCTTGACAACGAGAAGCGACGTAGTCGGCAAACTAAAGATTTTTTTTTATGGCGTCTCCGGCCATTTGATCATTTTGTCAATGACAAGATATAAGTTAAGAAGTGAATAAGCTCACTGAAATTAAGTTTACATAGACAATATTTGCCGAAACATTCGCCCCTAATTAAAAATAATTCTGCATATATTCGACTCAAGGTCATATTTTTCAATTAACATACATGTGTTAATTGTTATCAAATTTGACGTTATTTTATGATCTCTGATTACAACGCGAAAAACCCAAAAGCGAGTCGTACTCATACACGACATACCACTCATTTCTGTGTGTGTGTGTGTGTTTTTTTATATATACAATATTGGTCCGTCAAAAATCATTTCTTTTTAATGTTGAGTATGGGTTTAATATTGACGATGTGCGAGTATCACTTTGTTATTGCAGGTTTGTTAAAGAAAGAGATCTAAAAATGGCTGCCAATTTAGGGCTACAGAAGCGATTTGTAATTGATATATCCTAGTACGGGGCGATCGCAGACGGCGTGTGTTTGCAACGTTAGTGTCACAGCGTGTGTGTATGTATTTGTGTTGAGAATGTGTACGAGGTAGTGAGTATATAGTATACGGTGGCTGTACGGAGTGAGTGTGGTGCCTGTGTTCCCGTGTTCGTGTTGGTGAGGAATGTGTGTTTGTAAGAAATGTTCGTGTAGAGCGCGTATGTAGTCAGTGTGTACAACATTGGTGTTCAACTGAAACGCAGGGACTGCTATATGACGGATTCTAGGGGTGGCGGCGGTACTTCCACGATGAAACTCTTGTTACAAATATGCAAATGTGTGTATGCAATACGCACCGCACATACGTGCATGCGAAGTCAACGTCCCTGTTAACGTGCGAGGTGCCATTTGTCAGCTCTCGGGGCGCTCAGAGCTGCGTGTCGGTGCGCGGCGGCGCGGCGGGCGGCGGCTGCAGCGGCGCGCGCTCGGCCGGCGCGTCGCCGGGGTTCATGTCGATGCGGCCCGCCTTGCTCCACACCAGCATGTCCATTATGAACGCCAGGAACATCAGCCCCGACGACAGACCTGCCCACCGACAGATCGTTCGTAAACTCATATTTCATGAAATATGACTATCGCAATAAAAATATACTCTGTAAACTAAACTTTTCTTTACGATTATGGTTGGAAAGAGAAACACAAAAATGTCTTCATTTTGGCATTTGGAAACAAAAGACGCCTTCCTATGATTAGATTCTAACTAGTTATGTTTTATTACATTGATAAATGAATTTATTTTATTGATAATTATTTACATGTGAACACGTCCTTCATAAAATTAAAAATCTCGTTAAATTGCAGCATTATCCTTGTTTCCTTCTTTATTAAAAAAAAAACATTTATTTTTTAATTACTGAGCAAACTATTTAACAAAGCAGTTTTGATAATTGGCGGTTATAAAATGAAGTGATAAAATCCAAAGTATTCCTATTGGTCTAATACTAAAATAGCTCCTATGGGCAATCCAACATTTAAGCTTGCAGACAACATCCATTTTAACTGAAACTTATGAGGACTTTGAAGGCGAGGTCAAACGCAGGTACCGAGGAAGAAGTGTCGCAGGCGATCGTTGTCGTAGGAGGCGCAGACGGGCAGCAGGCCGCACGCCGCGTCGCGCAGGCGGCACGCCGCGTCCACGCACGCGCCGAACACCACGGGGCACGGCACGTTGCCGAACACGCCGATCGCGAACTGGATCACGCCCATCGCCATCGCCTTGTCTGCGCGCACGCCACAACCACTTCGTACAAACGTCTAGTCTTGGATATAAACGCTCCGAGAAAAGTCAAGGACTACTTCACTATATTGACTTAAATCCAATAAAAAGTCAAATCTTTTGATTTAAAGAGTTATAATAAAATCGATTTTATTAAATATGATATCTGAAATACGCTTACTGCGCAAAATAGAAAGTATAGGTCAAATTATAAGAGTGCAGAATAAAACTATCAATGTGTTGTGACTTTGAATGTGGATAAAATACAAGTATGCCGCAGTGTTCATGCTTAGGTGTGTCTATATAATATATGAGACGCACGATAAACATATCCCCATGGCACAATCATTGTCCGACGATAGATGTCTTCATGATCAGACCTTCAAGCAATTATTTTGACAACATATGCAATGATCGGATCGAGATAAAGCTGCACGTGTGAAACCGACTTTAGGCGTGTGATGTGGTAGAACTAACCGTGTTTATACGATTTTAAACTTACTTCGACTTTAAAATGCATTAATCATGAGTACCCGTTATGTAGTAAAATGCTAACCGTGTTTATCGGTGCAGCGAATGATGAGCAGCACGGCGCCCACCTCGCCGCTGGCGTGCACGAACATGATGGCGGCGAACACGGCGATGAAGGCGTAGAACTGCGTGCACGCGCCGCCGCACTCGCCGCTCACCGCGAAGCCGCCCGCCGCGCGCCCCGCGCCCGCGCCGCGCTCCGCCAGCGCGCCGCTGTGCCGCGACGCATTGAACAGTTCGTACCGCTCGATGCTGCAAATATAGAACATTTTTAGAACGTACATTTTTGAATATCGAACGTGAGTTATACGATATAAGCCAGGTTGCAAATATTAAAATATTTTTAGAACATGGATTTTCGAATATCGAACGTGAGTAGTACGGTAAGGCAGGTTAGAAATATTAAAACATTATTAGAACGTGGATTTTTGAATATCGAACGTGAGTAGTAAGGTGAGCCAGGTTGGAAATATTAAAACATTTTTAGAACATGGATTTTTGAATATCGAACGTGAGTAGTATGAGAAGCCAGGTTGCAAATGTTAAAACATCTTTCGAATGTGGATTTTTGAAAGTAGTATGATAAGACGGGTGTAATTTATTACGTAAGTTACGTCTTTTCCTTTCTGTCTATGTCTATCGGTCTGTCACTTTGTTTTTCATATTGTTATCCTTTCATGTACTTATTCTACCTATATATTTTTTTATCATTCATAAATCTGTATTTTTATCATTCTTTTCATCATTTATTCCATCATAGATCATCATCAAGAAGAGAACGGTGTTTGCTCACGTGTTGATGGCCTTGGCGCCGCGCGCATTCCCGTCGACGCAGGAGCAGTTGTAGTAGAGCCACGTGCTGTTGTCCAGCTTGTGGCTGCCCTCGCAGCCCGCCTGGCACGGCGACAGGTACGTAAACGAGTCCTGTAACACATAATTACCGGTTTTATCCAAACCCTTAAAGGTGGGAGAACTATCGTCCGACCGGGGAGGTACTCACAATCCGCCGTAAAGCGTTATTTGTGTTTCGGTTGGAGGGGCGCGGTTGCCGGCTACACTTTGAAGCGAGGCGAACATCTTAGTAGTATGCATCTACTGAACTACTACTGTATCTGAGTAGCAATGCATCTACGTTCGAGCTCAGATGGGATTTAAGTCGTATGTGTGGTTGTACGTGGATGTCTATGAGCTGCATCTACCTAACATCAGGTCGTTTGCTACTCTTCTCCCGTAAAAAAAATACACGTCACCTGTCCACAGACGGGGCTGTAGGGCGCGCCGGCGCACTGGCAGTCGGAGCTGCACAGCAGGCTGCTGTTCACTGCCTCCGTGTTCAGCAACCTGAAGTTCTCCTCGGGACAACTCACGAACATCAACACGATCATACCTGAAATTTTTAATAATAAGAGATATACGTATATTTTACTAGGTACCGGGTACTCAAAATTAACAATAAAAAAAATACATATCCAAAAAAAAGAATTTTTACATAGTAAAACGTATAAATTACGCGATAATATTAGTTTAAAATCATATGAAATGAAGAAGTGCAGGAAAGTATGAATAAACGGTGATAGATATTAAGAAAGTGGGAGAGGCTAGTGGATAGGGATGAACAAAAAAAGGAGAGATGAGTGAGAAAAGAGAAATGGCTCTAGAGAGTGATACGGGAGGGGCTGAGGAAGGTAGAACTTGCGAATTTAAAGTAAATAAATAATAATTAAAAAACTAAAAAACACGTTTTAAAAGCACTCCAAGCTTTTCTTACATCACAATATATTCTTTTCTTATTTATACTTTTTTAGTTGGATTTTGTATAAAAGCTTATTTTTTAGTTTTTTTGTAAACTATTATTTAACTTTTCTTTTTTTTTTCATATTATTGCATTGTCATCCGTCCTTGATACGTGTACAAAGTTCCAAATCAATCAGACTTATGGAAATTGCTGAAAATTATGCTCAAAGAATCAGTTACGTACATTGATACAACCCAAGCTAATAAAAGCGTGAAAGTAAAGAAAAAACCTTTCGATACCCTCCTCTATAGCCCTTTATTTCTCTTACAAATCTTTATCTACTTCCGTCCTTCATCTCTTCCTCTTTCTATATCTTACCAGCGCTATAAATGGCGGCGGTGGCAGCGGTCCAGGCGGCCACCTGCCGCGCGGTGGGCACCACGCGCAGGATGACCACGCCCGAGGTTATGATACCCAGACCCATCACGAGAATACCGCCCAGACCTGGAAACATAAAATCATGTATTTATTTATTTTTGCAGTCATTATTAACAAACTGAAATATTTTACTATTAATATAATGTAATATAACTAAAATTAAAATATTAAACATCAGTAGTATCGACATCTACACATTTTAAACCAAAATGCAAAGTTTGACGGCGGATTAGATGGCAACAGTTGTACTGAACCAGTTGAACTAAAACCCTACCACATGTTAACGATGTGTGTACAAATCCTACAAACGAGATAGCGATGGTTAAACGTTACATGATCCCATTATTGTTCCACTCAGTGCTATGGACGGGTCTATCGTCAGAATAAGAAGGACCATAGTCCACCACAATGACCATTAAGAATACTGTAAAGAACTTTCAGCCTTGCCTCATGATAATTTTTCCCCTCAGAGTTACAGCATGTGATAATTAATTTCTAATATGTAAATAATTTCTAAAAATCGTGCAGCCAAGGATTTAACCAGGCATTCTTTCCAGAGGCCGAAGTCCTAACCACTACGCTATGACTGGTTTACACGATACGTTTGTTACAAATACACCGTGTTCATTCTAGTACCTCACCCGAGACAAGGTTGGCGTCGTGAGTCGGCAGCCGAAACTGCTTCTCCAGGTACTTGGGCAGGAAACTGTACACTCCACTCACTGGCATCAAGTGAAGCACCGAGCTCGCCGTCCGCCACATCAAG
>DWON01008568.1:0-12038 GCA_018251015.1 Phocides pigmalion okeechobee | reverse complement strand
CTTATCAGAAACAATTCTAACGCTAAGTGTCAACAAATTCTTAAAGAGCAATAAATCCTGTCACCACACTTGTAAATAAGATGATTACACTTGAGTCAATATCTAGAGAGGGTATCAATACATAAATAATAACAACTTGTCAAAATACCTAGAACTACTGAAAAAAATTGACCTTTTCTTAATGTTCCCCTAATTGTGCCGGTGTGTGTAGAATAGAATAGTTTAGAATATAATACTTTATTGCATAACATGAAATAGAAGACAAACATTTACAAATTTCGCAACTTAGTACACAATAGGCGGACTTATCGCTCATGCAGCGATCTCTTCCAGCCAACCTATGGAAAACGAGAAGCATTGGAAAATAGATGGGGGTGAGGTATGCAGAAAAAAATGATATTACCTTATTACAAAATAAAGTTTACATTAAACTGCTCTTATAAATGATCTCCGAATTAACTTCGCAAAGTTCAAATAGTTTTTCATTCAATCAAGTTGAATATAAGCCATTATTTAAACGTTATTCATCGACGTCACGTGTATTTGATTGGTCCGGTCCTGTGTGTCCGCTCATGAATCATTCGGACATTGCCATGTCAACCTATGTACGAAACGTTTACTACGTGAAAATTGTATGTATAGAAAATAGGCACTGATAAAAATCTGTGTTTTTTGACTTAATATATGTTTTGTGACTAAATATATAATTCAGAGCTAAAACCGTTACATATTTAGCAATGATAAGACAAACTCAACAAATTACTTACCATACTTGGTCATGGCACTTTAACCTAGGAATTATCATTTTAAATAGGGTTCGTCAAATGAAAGTAAATTACAAGAAACTAGTACGTTGCTAATAGAAACTTATTTAAGAGATTTTCAGTGACGTCACGTGCTTTTGGCTGGGCCGGATCAGACTCAGATTATAAAACATTGACATGTCGTTTAGATATTGTAATTTAAAATATACATAATTGTGTTCTCTTATTTGTTTACTATAGTGAAAATCTTAAAAGTATTCTTAATAAAAGGCTAACCTAAACAATTGAAAGGGAGTCCGTGCTCATGCGACATGGTGCCAAGAACGCTAACCGTATTCCCGCGATCAATAGCGATCGCAATTTTCTGCGTGAGATATGCACCAGCACTCTTGTCAAACGCGAGACAAATTGTTTGAATTTATTTTAGACTCAGACCCCACGGACCACAGTTAAGCAAAAATAAAAAATGTTTTTTTTTCAGTTTATTGGTAACCATCAAACTGAGTATTATCAACATTATTACCTACATTGAAATATAATAAAGTATGATAAGCTTTTGGTGGTGTTGATTATAAATGTATTCAATAGATTATCGTCAAATGGAAGCAAATTTTAATGCAATCGCGCTAGATACGTAGTACGTATTTTGAGTGCTTAGTGACGTCACGTGCATCTGATAGGTCCGGCCCTCTGCATCGCTCGTAAATCACACAGACACTACGTGTCGAACTGTCGGTAGCCGTTTGCCTTTATACTATTTGCAGTTAAAGCCATGTGTCTAAACCTCTCGTACAAGCGTTGTAAACTACATTTCATCTTTGAGGATTTTTGGTAAGATTCAATGTTAGTTTTGTTCTTTTTTGTATTATAGAATAAGCACAGGAGTACGCAGTCCATTGGTAAGTTAATAATTACGAATAATTGAGTTATCCTTAGTTTAAAATGATAGAAAGCTATTTCGAAATGAATATATGTAACGGTACATTAGGAATGTAATAATTTTTTTCATTAATTATTGCCTTATTTATTTACAGCATAAACATAAAAATATGCAGCAGCTATCGTATAAAATTTAAAAAATATGAATTTCTGATTACACCGAAGTAATATTTTTATCATGCAAAATGTGTATACATAGGAATTTAATCATTTCATAAGACTCGATTTCGGAGTAAGGTCTTCATCATTCTAATAGCATTTGCAATAAATCTCAAATAGCATTGAAGTCTTAGATGAAGTCTTAGATGACGATAATGCCTCGTTTGTCTTATTTCTTTATTAACTTTTCATTTTATTTATTTTATAATAATTGTAAACCATCTTACAGGCCAGCTGACGTTAAGTAATTACTGCAACCTATGGAGATGTACATCGAACCACAAACTGAAGTCATATCGGAGATCGTATGTAGAAGCGTGGCTACTTTTGATGATTTAGATGATGGTTTTGCTTGTAAGTACAACTGACGACTACACATGCGCCATGGATCATAACGGATTATCAGGGCGGTGATGGTACCTCCCCAGTTGAATATTTCAAATGATACGATGCTTGTTGATTATGCAGACATTTTTTTGTGTTTCTACAATCTCTAAGTATAGAGCAATGTGTAATGGCTAATAAATTACGAATAAATAATCAAAATAAATTCTCCCATACCTAATCGTCACCTTCTCGTTAATTAATACCTGCAATGATAAAAAAGCTTATGTATATTAATATCAATTAGGTTAAGCGATATGACCAATTTAACAGAAACCGAAAATCAGTTTATGAATATTAATAAGAAATAATTAATTGACGCCACATGCTTGTTTGAGCATGTTGTAAATAACGTCGTTTATGGAGTAAAATTAGTAAATTATTTATGGTTAATGACTGGCTTTAGTTATTTATTCAATAAAATATTGAAATTTATGTCGCATTGACTATTTTTACGTTATGCGTTTAGAACAAAAAGTGATTATAGCTTAGTGGTAAGACTCTGGGCCCCAGAAGTTTCGTACATGAAACTTGTGGGGCTCAAATCTCTGGCATCATTATTTTTGTTAGTGTCTATTAAAAATAATTATCACTTGATTTACGATGACTGAAATGATCGTAAAAAATATAGTATGTCCTACATTGTTTACAGAAACTCTCAAAGGTGTATGAACACTACCAATTTGTAGAAGGCCTTTGTGGTAAAGTAAAGCTTTAACACTAATTCCAAGAGGAGACCCGTGATCATTGGGAAATGAATTGCTTGTTAATAATGATGTTAGCCATCGTACTGTAAACACAGATTAGTTTTCTGACTTTCCTATATTTTTTGACTATGTACCGGTTACTCACAATTAACGTTTTTTTATTCTGATTGCCAATATTATGGTAACACGATGGTAACATATAAGTTTTTACAGTATGGACTTTTTAGTACGGAAAGACGAGTAAAAGTGCTATCGTATCATGTGCATATCAGTAGAAGTAGGCCACTTCATATTAAATGGTCGCTGCAGAAAAGAAGCCCTATCTAAAGTAGCGAGTAGATGCGTTGCAACTCTTGAGGACTAAGGTGTTCGCCTCGCTAGTGCATTGTAGCTCGGAGCCCTACCTCCTTTAGTACTTTTCCGGTCGAAGCAAAGTTCTGCAACTTTTCAAAACTTGGAATACTAAATAAATACTTAAACTAACTAATTAAATGCCAACGTTTAAGTTTTTGCCTAACGGACATCCTAGCTCAATGAAATCCTTTACGAAACCAACAAAAACAGCCACACCTTTACATCCTTTTGGTTCAATTTCCGCTAATTATGATGTAAGTTAATATGAAACAGTAGTTTCGTGTCGAGTGTCGTGAGTCGATTTAACTTTCTTTGGCACTGGGCGGGGTTAAAACTAATTTAAATTTAGTATTCGCCCCTAATTATGTTAGGTAACAAAATTGTTTTAAGGTTACAGAAACAAAGTTTCAGTATATTTAATAGTTTAATTTTAATTACTTTATAATTAATGATTTTATTTTCAATACGCTGTATGATGAATATTTTTTCAAAATTTTAAGATTCTGGTGTGAGCTTTGCATCCGATTGACTAATTCTTTGGATAGATCCACTTACCCGGTCTAATAGTAAATGTAAACGATTCTAAAATCCTTTTTAACACACAAAAAAGAACTATAAAATCAAAATCAGTCCGCCCCGCAATTCCCAACTCAGAACTCGCCTTAAAACATTGTATAAATATAAAAATGCCAATGAAATAAAATACGAAACTCATTTCTATCACCAATAGAACAGTAATTAATTACAATCCGATCGAACAATACCAACAGTTTTGTTCGTTATCAATTGCCTTAGATTTTGTCAGTTTGTCAGCGTTTCACTCAAATTAAGTTATGTTTTTGTCACATTAAGTTTCTGTTTTTGTCAGGCTTTTAAACTTTGTTTAATTCAATATAAAACGTCCTTCAAAAGGATCAAGGAGGCTTACTATGAAAAGGTTTTAAAATTAATTAGCTTTGGATCCAGTATAGCAGTTCGCGGCTCAATTAGGGAAATGAGTTCAGTAATTTATGTTCGGTAAGCCTGGTAAATAAAACATTGCCTATCTATATAACAATATTGTGATAAATTGCCAGCCGAGCAGTAAGACGCTGGTTTGAGTAGCTAATAATAAAATTATTTATAAGAACGTCGAATTTGATACGGAATTCAACATGATAGAAATGGCGAAGTTCATTATTTGCAAAGATTTTATTTTCTAATACTTTGTTAATCATTTGTTGTTGATATTACAATGTTTACTTCACTTTCTTCTTCCTTCTTTCTACTTCCTTCTTTATTTGCTGTGAATCAATTTTTATGTGTCGGTTGGAGAGGTGAGGTTCTCAGCTACACTTACAAATAAAGTGACAATCTTAGTCTTGGAGAGTAGCAACGATCCAGATGCGACCTCAAATAGGACTGTCTTATTTGTTGTTGTATGTGAATGTTAATGGTTTTAACATATTAGCTATATTTATATATTAACAGCGACTATTTAGCATTAATTGTTCTCGTATAAAAGAGGCGACTTATCTTATCTTAGTCCTTGGAAGTAGCAACGCATATACGTATGGCTTGAGATAGAATTTCAGCCATGTAATGTAAAAAGGCTACATGGATTTCCGTAGTCTGTAGCGACTATTTAACATCACCTGTACTGAATACTCATATGTAAGTCTCATAAAAAAGTACATCTGGTCATTACATTTGGCCTGATCTTTACAAAACAACGAACAACGTCGTTATTATCTATTAAAAGTAACACGAACATTGTATCAAATTTAGAAATAGAAATATGTTTCCGTATTTCGGGAAAAGGCCAAGAAAGTAACAAAGAAATGATGAACAAGTCAATTACACGTGATGTCTATCCCTCGGCATTCGGGATAATTGATTTACAGACGCTGACGAGACTTTTTTCGATAACTAAGCGAAAAGAACAGTTAATTTAGTGATTAATACTTCGCCTCCGCCAGCGTTTTCTGATTACGCGCTTTTGTATTTTGTTTTGTGGTAAGTATTTAGTATCGGATAGTTCTGTAATGCTAACGATTCTCATCTAGAAAAGTCATGATCAATTTTGCAAGCGTTCATTTAGTTTTTCTAATTATTTGTGTGAATTAAAGTACAAACTAGCGTAAGGTCCAGTTGATAATTAGGTGTCAATGCCACAGATCTGCTTCTGTGACAAACTATGCAAAAGCATTCCTACATAAGGTCGATAATATGCGTTGCTACTCCTAAGAACTACAATGAACGCTGTATTTGCAGGGCCGGTTAACATTCTACTGAAATAAAAATGCTTTACGATAAAATGGGTGTCATGATGGTAAGTTCCAGGTTTAATCATTGTAGTTTTACCATAGTTGTTTTGGAGACTAAAATGTAAAGAGTTAAGCCATTATACAACCATTTTTTATCTCTTCTTTTGTAAGAAAATTTACAACTTATTCTTAGGATTATTAACTAACATTTCACATGTTGTTGTGTTCTATGAATCCTTGATATCATCCATTTTGAGGATTTTATTTTGTTTAATAATAATAATGATAATAATCATTTATTTCAGAAATACATTCCATATTTTGGATTTCACATTGAGTATAGCATAACACACAGTAATAACAATTAAATTTATATAAGTGTTGATATGACTTTAGGCTTCATGATTATATTATTCGATAGAAATATTGTAAGTAACATTTTCATGTTACTTACAGATTACTTACACACTTTTTACAAGTAATTTTCTCAGTTGACTTACAGAAACATTTAAATATACATTCAAAGAAAAAATGTTAATAATATGAAAATCTGTTCTTTCTAATCAGGTCGGGAAATGACTGGAAAATTTTTGACCTGTTACCTCAACTAATGGGGCTGACGTCCGAAATGACTCCCCTAAAGTAGAACAAGAAATGATTAGAGTAGGTATCTAACTGTATTCTTGTAAATTTTCGTAAAGTTAATAGTTTTAACACATGTAGAATGTTCTAAATATTGTTTTTATTATGCTATGAAGTTGATTAATTGCTGGTATTATTACATTTTAAGAAGGGTAATTATTACTTAACTATTTTTATAAAATAAATAATATATTGGACGCAAAGTAAAATTTGAATTTTAAATTATATGTTAAATAACAAATGTATTTTGATAAACTACATATGTATATGATAACAATAATAGATTAGAATAAGGGTAAAATTTTATAAACCACTAAAAATTAAAAAAAACCTATGTAGAATTACAATCTATACATATAATAAAACTGTGACTGATCGCTGTCTGTACATGGCATATATTATATATATACAAAATTATAATGGGGAGCCTTCATATACGCAAGAGAACCCAAAACAATGTATTTTGGTTTTGTCTGTTTGTTTGTATATCTGTATGCCCGTATGTCCGTATATCTGTATATGTGCACGCTAATTTTAGACATGGTTTATCCGATTTGAATGCAGTTTTCAGGATTATTTTGCGATGGACTTCACTTAACATTTAGTATTTCATTGAAATCGGTTAACAAATAAAGAAGTTATGTCAATTTAATTCAATCATCACTGACAAATTCGTGGGCATAGTGTATAGTAAAAACAGCTTTGAATATATTGTAAACAAAACGACAACGTAAAAACCTATATCTAAATCCGCTCTATACCTCCAAATCCCCGAGCCGCCGTTAAAGTTAACACAACAGCCCGTGATAAACGATTGACTCAATGACTTGAAAAAGTAACGCCCCAAAACGACCATCCCACTCCGACTAACGATGTCTATTATGTACTGGCGAATATTGCCACCGATCTTTACCATTTAGTGGAATTTATTCTCTAACATATTTTTGATTTTTATATAAAACCTTTTCTTTTTATATAAAAATGTATGTATATAGGACCAAAAATCATTTTTTTAGCGCTATAGACAATCAATATGTGTATCCAACTTAAAACTACATTGAGGTACTATCGTATTTACAAACGATTACACCCACATTTCATCGACGCTGCTTGTCACCGGTAGGACTGCGTCATAGCTCGCGAAGAGAATTACGATTGTTATTCAACGAGGGAATGCAGCTAACGCTCTTGGAACCATACCACATGCGCAGTGACTCCCTTTATATTGTTTACCATAGGTTTTTATTATAATTAGTTTATTTTTTTTACTTCATCCATCAATCCGCCTTTACATCTTTACTGCTGGACATAGACCTCCCCAGGTGCCATCACTCTGCCCGATTCTGTTCTCTCTGCGTCCAACAGCTACCCGCATCCTTATCAGGTTGTTGATCCACTTGATCGGGGTATTTAACAATCACCTTTAAATTCTGTTGTGCGAGGCTTCGAACTCCAAATTTTCCGCGAATCTTAGCACTAAGGCATTACGATTGGGTCAGTGAATTGTATTAGTGACGAATAAATTGCTGAATTCCTCAAAAGAAAGTAAACTTGGGAAGGAAT
The DNA here is from genome assembly GCA_018251015.1 of Phocides pigmalion okeechobee. Lineage (NCBI taxonomy): Eukaryota > Metazoa > Arthropoda > Insecta > Lepidoptera > Hesperiidae > Phocides > Phocides pigmalion. The sequence goes on along the minus strand of DWON01008568.1, from coordinate 4,280 downwards.
GAATAATGAAGGTTGCTTCCCGAGCATGCACTTAATCACTTATTCTCAAATTATGTTATACGTACCAAGGATTTGAACCCCGAATAATCTGTGTGACAGGGAAAACCTTACCACTAACCCATTACGACTCTGTCAGTAAATTATAATAGTGACGAATAAATTGTTGACTTCCTCAAAAGGACATAAACTTGGGAAGGAATGAAGAATGAAGATTGCTTCCCAAGCGTGGAATCAATCAGTTACCTTAAGTCGACAGGAGCGACCTCGTCTATATCAATTGCGCGCTCTATCACAAGTATTACAAGGGTGTTGCGAAATAAATAAATCACAAGAGCTCCTATCGTTCATCAAAATTCAATCCGAGTTTATATTTATAGTCGTACCCTTTGGGTTGTGTTGTGAACTTTATTTGTTTAGTAAAGTAACGCCTAATAACTCAAGATGAGAAACAATAAATTATATCAAATATCTATTATATTATGAGAGTCTCTACTTCTATGGTAGTATGTATTAAAGTAACACTAAAATTAAATAGCGTAAGAGTAAAAAGGAACATAAAAAATATTTTTTTAGTAAATTAACTGCAAGGAATAAAACTTTGGCTTATTTTCCTTTGTCTATCAAGTTGATCAAGTTGATCACAGATGCGTTGCTACTACTTTTATAAATATGTAATTGAGCCAACAACCCTCCTAAATTTGTAATTTACAGATGTCTGAGAAGCTAATAAGTTAGTTTAAACTTACAGTCGGCCTTCGCCATAACTTACACACTAAAGATAGATTATAAAATAAAAGTCTCAAATATACATACATACAAACGTACATGTGTTGTTTCTCCTACTCAGGATCATACTTATGGTTGGCTCATATCTAACTACCTTTTTTTCAGGCCACTCGATGTTAAACGGTATCTGCAATCCATAGACATCTACGTCCAACCTCAAATCGGACGAAAATCCTAACTGGCATGCGTAGACGCGTCACTACTCACGAGGATTGAGATGATCAGTTCGTTTGTAAGTATAGCCTGCACCTGCACCTCTCCAACCGAAACACATAAATTGCTTTACGGCGGATTATGAGCACCGCGGTGGTCCTCCCCTGGCTGTTCTATCATCTGTTAACCAGTTGAACTGACAACTATTCTACAGATATGTTTTATAAACGCATTGATACCATTAAAAACAAATAAACAAATATATAATCCACTTTAAACTTAACCTCAAATACAGCCTTCAAATTAGAACAGCAGTCTAATAACATAGCTACAATTGCTATAGAACTGTCGAAACCAAACCACGCAATTTTACCTTTAATTATATTACTATAAACCGAAGACCAATTCGTCAAACCCAATTTATCGATAGCTCGATATCGAGCGTCGCAAATGATGAACCTCGTTAGTTGAAAGACTCTTCATTGGATTAATTAGTTCTCTAGGGCAATGTTATCATGTACGCTGTATTGAGTTTTCATGTGACATAGTAATGAAATTGATTTCAGATATACAGTACTTTTTAACTGGGACACTGGATCAATCCCTTACTATAGCAGATACAGGGAGACTTTACTAGGAACCATTGGCATTCATTGACATTTATTTTGACATTTTTGTATTAGTTGCATTTGGCATTAATTGCATTTTGTCATTAATTGCTTTTAGGCACCAATTTTTTGTTAATGTGGGTATTTTCCATAAAAATGAATTTTACTCAAAAAAGTGTATCACGATTTGTATTACCTTTCCGACAAGAAGATATCATTTTTATTTTTTGGGTTCCATACTACGGTACACCACGCTAAGTATATCTTTATGCACTGAAATTTGCACTATTTGTGATTTACAGACACATCATGTACACTCTCTTCACTACACTCATCTTTAAAATAACGAAAAATGTAAATAATTGTGTACATAATTTTCTACGCCATTAAAACAAATGATAATTTATTTTTATTCTCTATTATAAAGCAGAAATAGACATGATTTTGATGCCACTGTAGTATTTTTAACTATTTAAGAAAGACTTTGGCACACTATACTTCTCAATTATATTGCTGCTAACTCCAGAAGTATTTTTATTCTTTGAGACACTTTTAATTTTATGTATATTTTAAGTTCGTCGCGTAGCTTTTGCAGCTTGCTCCTTAATCCCTTGACTATGTTAGGAGGTGCGAAATCAGCATACCCTTACATTGTAGGATATGAATAGTTAATTAAGGATTAATTAAATTCTACGGAGAATAATTTTATTGTTGTTCCAATGTGTTTTGTTTACTGCTTCGCGTAAAACGCTGCTGAAAAGCTGTTCGTTTTAAGTCATTCTTATTTAAGTTCGCTATTGCATCTACTTGGTTTTTTGTTAACAAAAACAATGAAAGGATAATAAGAGTTAAAAACGTATATTTACCTATGGCGTAAATGTAAATGGAGTCAGTTAAATAAAGAAATTTAAAATATGTTTAAAATTATTGACGTATAAAATCCTTTCGTGTGTCCCTCGTCTCTCTCTTCTTTTTATTTGTATTCCTTTTATTTGTATACTTCTTTTCTCTTTATCTTCTTTTATATTCCATAAAACTATTATATTAAGAATACTAAGAAAAATATATTTGTTTTATTAATAAAACTCTATTTTAGACATTATCCGCGTTATATTAGTGGTTGTATTATTTATAAATTATTTGTTTAAGACCTTGAAACATGAAATTTCGTAATATCGATTATTGCGTGGACAAAGCTGTGGGCAATGGTAGTATAAAATAATTTTAATATTCTGTACATAAATCACGTTTTCTATAAAGAAACGAACTTTTGCTGTAAAGTTCACTATTTAAATATACTTTGATTTTTTTTTTCGCCGTAAAGATACAGTAGCGATTTGAAATAACAGAAACTCCGATAGTTATTACATATTTCCAAGAATATCTTCTACAAGAAATGTGTTATTAAACGATATTCAATCTACAAGTTTTTATCGTACTTTTTCCAATTCTCAAAGGGGGCCGCGGTGATTACGGAACAGTAATTAATGCGTATTTTTAGTTTTTGTGCCGACCACGTGTGACGGAATCAGTCACAAGTCACAATGTGTGAAGCTTTTCGCACGCACCGATTGTGTTCTTTGTCGGCGTGTTCGCATGTCACAGATTAAGATGACGTAGAAATACTAATAACACAATATGAGACAATTTTAATTAATAGATAAAATATCTGGTTGTAAGGACCATACATCTTACTTCTACTTTAATTTTATAAATTTATAATTCTCGTGTTCTTTTACAATAAAATAATATTTGTCCAGTTATTAAAATAATAAAATGTGACAATAAGAACCAGACGTAAAAATTAATATGATCTGTTCTTTCATTTCAAGAATTCGTCGTCAGCAAGAGAACTTCAATGGATTGATGACATGATGAAGTAATGAGAGACTGAGTATCTACGAGAAAACAGCCTTAATCAAACAAGATAAAGTGAATTATCTTTTTTTTGCTTTGATTTCAATTTGACCTAATCCTTTTAGTTCGCTGAAGACCTACGACTAGCAAAGTAACATTGGATTAAAAAAAAACAATAATGGCCAACCGGTAAAAGAGACGTTTGTACATTGCCAAACGTGACAACGTGACATAATTTTAGTCTGTGGCAAATAAAAAGTAGCTGACACATGCGCATCAGTCATTTGCGGACACGCTCGTGTGGTAGCAAAAAGATGTGCCGCCGGCTATCCGCACAAAAACCGTGAAGGGCAGCGAGTTCGAACTGATTGCGGACAAAGCGCCCCCAAATGACGTGACGGACGTCATAATTTTATCATTTTGCTGCCCTCATTAAGGGCTTAGCTTTTTGTTGTATTACACTTCCAACATTCCACATTAAATATGGTAAATTGGAATGTATATGGCAACTATAAGCTATAAACCTTATTGTGATACCATTCGTGAAATACAAAAATGTGTTTCGGAACAGAGGACTTTTCTTTATTCTCATCATCGCTAGGTTATAGAAAAACATAACTATATATGTTACAGATATAATACAGGTAAAAGTATTAGTATATTATAGTGATATCGGTTAAAATATACTAATGCTTATACTAAAATTAATTACATATCCAATGGATATTTACTATTACTAATACAAAATACTTTGAGACCTAGTTTCGTAATGTTACAGGTAATACGGAAATCATCAATTAATACGCAGTTTGTTATATAATAAAATCAATATATATATATATATATATATATATAACAGGAAGAACTCATCGACTC
>DWON01008567.1:0-12039 GCA_018251015.1 Phocides pigmalion okeechobee | reverse complement strand
GTTGCTTTACGGCGGGTTATGAGGGTGGAGGTGGTACCGCCCCGAGCGAGCTCTAACGGCTCTACCACCTTTCACCACCACTTTCACCACGTATTAATGTAAATATTTATAAACAATATTTTAACAACAGACTACATATTTTTTTAGAATGCTCACTGAGTTACATATTTTTATTAATATACATACTATAATGTCCTGTAACTACGAGTGTACCAAATGTGTGACGTGCTTTGAGTAAATGTATAACTAAATAAACAAATAATCCTAAGCTATAGTTATTCACTATTAATTAAAATTCGTAACAAAATATATCGTCTCAATTATTAAGAACTATTAATATTTCGTAGTAACAATGTTCAAATGTTAAATTTTTATGCTGTAATCCTAGTAGATACGCATATTCTTGTTTTCCTTTACATACAAGTACCGGCAAAAAACAAATTACATTAGATACAAAGATTTCCATGAATTGGACAAGATTAAATTTTATATACATTAAATCGTTTTTGGAATTCGTGTGTCATACAAACATGCATGTAAATCATGGGTCTACGAACTCTTTACGGCTATTATTTTATTGCTGTGTCCAAATTAATGTTCTCAATATCCGTAAAGCAATGACTCATTTACATTAGAAATAGAAAATTCCATAATACAACTTAATCATTTAAAGAAAGGCGAATATGGAAGGCTTTATGTATATCATGTTATCATTACGTTATATCCAAATTCTGTTTCTCAGATTTAATTTGAAACATTTCAAACGCCGATAATCAGTGGTAGTCATTTCGATCGTACTCCGAGGGTGGTCCGAGTGTGAATTAATACATACAACTTATTTTTCTACGACATGTGCTTATTAAAATTTAATTATTAGTTTATACAAGCGTCTGAAAACATGCTAGGGGTATTTTAAGTGCTTATACTTACGATTGTAAAGTAATAAGTAATATGGTAATTATGCCAATTATAGATATATCACCTTATTTTATTAATCTAAGTACTTATAATATTGTATGCTTTAAATTCAACTATATTAAAATACTAATCTAAACACTTTCAAGGTCGTCGGTTCCCATGTGACTTTGTATCAAGAACGTTGATAGTACTTACTCCCAAACTGAAAAGCGATAGTCATTCTCTGCTCCACCAGCTCTTCTACTCCACTCGCCTGCCTGATTAGCTTGTGGAGACTTCGCTGTCTCATAACTTAATGTAAGTAGTAAAAAGGGACTTAGTTACAAAAGGTATCCCAGTATTATAGGGTAGAAACACATGTGACTAACCTCTGTTAGAAGTTTAATTCATTTAGAGGTTAATTACAAATGTTCAGAAATATCATTTGTTACTTTTGTTACACTAAAAGTTATTTAAAAGAGCCGCATTACGACAGCTTACAATATCGAGCGCTTATTGTTGCCAATGTAACGTTTCATAAACAGTTCCATCGAGGGCGTCCCGTACCTTTATTAAACTACATGTCTTGTGTTGGTGTTTGTATAAGATATCACATTTCACAGTTACAATGTATCCAATATGGCGTAGTTTTTAGGCAAAACGTCAATAGATAAGAAAAGATCAAACATCAGTTTTATAGCCGCCATTAGCGTTCGCTGTTCCCGTACGTTCACGAGTGGGGTACCCACTGTCTGCGCGTGCGCTTATGGTCATTACACGTAAATGTAAGTAACATTATTTATTGACCGTAAATCTTCGGCGACTCATTAGCTCGTGTGTGGGCACCTTTATGATCAGGCGACCAAAAAAGTGTACAATTTTTATTGTTTCGTTGCCATTTTAGTAGAGTTCAATGAAATAGTGTTAGGAATAGTGATATGTCGAAAGACGGTCGTCTATTCAAGAATCTACTCGAATACAAAATAATATTTTTGTAATAAACTCCACACAGTAATCACTATTCGATCTTGTTCGTCGAATACTCACATTCATTCCGGCCAAGCACACATCGATTTTATAAAAGTTAGATTTATGTTACTGTCTATAATAAAGAAAAAAATATTTGAAGTTGAATTTTTTACATTATTTCATCTTTTTAATCTCTAGGTGTTTGGATATTTATCATTGTATGTATATGTGGAAATAATGAAACAAGAAATCCTAGTATATGTTTAGAGAGCGGAAAAGTAAATCTCTACAGAGGATAAAACAATGTCGTTTGTGCGCTTACATCTCCTAAAATATGCAAATAGTTTTAATGCAATTTGGCTAATGGATGAAGTAAGTGAAAAAGAAAGTTTACATATTTATAACGTGCATATTATAATAGGGTAAAGCCAAGAAAAATATAATGCGATGTTTGTAAATGCATTCGTTCAAAGCCGGGTCGCTCTTTAGTTAATAATAATATAGTTAAGAAGTCATTTTGTATTAATAACATAATATGTATTTTCGAATAGACTCTCTCACAATGTCGTAACAGAGTTCTTAGGACCCATTAAATTCACAATCTTTGTGAAACAAAAACAAATGGCGGAAACCTAATGATGTCACTCCGTTGTTTTGCAAAAAGCATACCTATTCTGGGTCTCATAGCCAACTAACTATCCCGCTACATAGCATTGCTAATAACAGTAAACGATTTAAATCGCCGACGAAAAACGATCGGGCGGGAGTAAGGGCCGCCATCTTCGGCCGCATTTAATTGACTTAGAAAAATGTCCAGAATAATGTGCGTCGGTGGTTTTATTTTGTCTCGCTGCGGCGAGTGTTGCTGGGAACGACTTGAACGCGGGTTCCGTATTATGGTATTACAGAAGGCGTAGAATGAACAGTGCAAACGAACATTTCTTAAAATATTTGCCTCTTAATCCTTGTTATATTGTTAGCTTCATTCCTTTTTGGCCCACTGTTGGTCAGACACGTTAACTTATGTCTCTTTACATGAAGACCGGGGAAATACCTGGAGCGTACTCCTCCACGCTGCACCAATGCTTATCAATATAAGTATGGTCGACTCGTCTGTGATGTTTTTAAAACGCATATTGGATTTTCGACAGGGCTTAACGATAATTGTTTATCGATAACCACACGCATAATTAGTTACTTACCAAAGAATGAAAACAGGAAATTAAGTCACTAGTGGTCACCCATTCAATCTCCGGCTACTCTCGAAATTGCTTAATTTTGGCGATGATTTACGACACACTCGCTTCAATGCTCAGAATGAATCATTAATGCTTAATTAATTACGAGTTTTTTTATTGGTTTACGGAAAAATCTGGATTCGGATTTTACCCATAATAATTTTTGTATTTTTTTTAATGAATAAATAAATTTTAAAATATGACTATTACTATACTTACACGATATCATCTATGATTACCTTTTTGTTTTTTAAGATTATGTACTTTTTTATTATAAACGAAAAATTTGAGGTCTATACACGAACTGGCTATAATTTATTCAAAATTGCAAAACATTATAAAAATGAAAGCTAATTAAAACAATATAATCTCGTAACACAGACATAAAATGTATGTATTAGCCCAGATTCATTCAGGAAAACTAACCTGAAAAGGAATGAATCTGATATACTCGTATGTACTTATTTCGCTTTATGCGAAAACGTTCCTGTCTCCGCACCGCAATGGTATGGTGGAACACCGCTCACGTTTTAAGTCAGTTAGAGCCTGACATTACCTACCATGGGCTCTGTAGCGGAAAGTACTAATCCCAGTTTTCCTAATGCAAAAAAAGAAAATATCTAATTCCGCTAATAAATAAAGTACCATTGGCGAAATTTAGTATTATATTAGGTTTTAGAAATTCCTCCATTTAGTTCCTCTTATTGGAATTTCAATTAGTAACACAAATAATCTACTGAAAACTTGTAGGATTTTCTATTAGTTTCCTTGCCAAACACTAACATAGAGCTTTATGTGATGTCTGTACCAATTTTTGAAAGGTTTGACACAAATAATACTCATAATAAACTCAATAACTAAAATAATACGGTATTTCTGATGTAAACTAACAAACTATAAAGGTCATTTCTATAAGTTATTAAGTCCAAAACTCTAAAACAATAGACTGAACAAAGCAACTTTTTATTGTGCAAATTGTAGCTTCAGGAATGTAGGCCGTACCGCATAATAAGGCTTCGGTGCCCAAAATTTATTGTAAGCCGCGACTCTTTCCGAGAAACTACTGAATAATCGGCGGGCAAGGCACTGCGACCGCGAGGTATGCGCGTTCGGTTCCCGCCAGAGGACAGTTATGTTCGCTATTCTTACGTAACGAGTGGGAAAAAAGTGGGCCTGAGCGGATCGTAAATCTGATTGTCGTGTTGATATTACGTCGCAAATTCAAAGGGTTCCAAATATACTGTTAGTCCAAAATGATGACATCTAGGCGAGAATTTAAATTTTTGTCTGGGATATTGAATTAATTACCATTTTCTAAAGACATATGTGCGCAATAACACAACATTAATTTCTTTTTAAATACATTTCGTGTTATGTTCTATTTTCGCCACAGGTTTCAGTTTGGTAATTTTTTTCTATAACTATGGTCTAACAATAAGCTAATTTTTATAAAGAAAATCTGGATAACGAAACTCTCAAACAAAGTTAGATGTACTACCAGACAAATTTAAAAACGTAGTATTTTGTAGGAATACGAAATAAACTTTTCCTTTTGTCCAAAAACACAGAAATACGTCGTGACAATTGACAATCGCGTGGATGCGGAGGAAAACGACGCGGGAACTTGGTTTCAAATGACGCCCCAACCTTGAATAGTAACTAAACGCACAGACGATATACCAATTTTTTGTGATATTATTTGCGAAGATAAAATTCTTGAGCAACATTTACTCTAAATGTTTCCTCATCGTCCTAATAATAGAGTAAGAATCGCTCGACCGAATAAACTCCAAGTACAAATGAAATCACGTCAAACTTAGATCATCAGCGGTAAACTGCGCTCAAAATTCGGCGGAATAACTAATTTAAAAATCGAACGATACACTACTAATTCAGAAGCTACTCATCACTCATCATCGCTATCGCTAACAGATCATTCACGACAATGCAGTATTAATCATAGCCAGCTTGCTTCTAATTCGTATGCCCCTCACCTGTCCTCCCCCGATAGGCGTGGCGAGCAATGCGCGCGCGCCGCTCCGCGGAACCGACAAGGTCGTCTGACCCACAGTTAGATGCGTAGATTTTATGCACATATCATACTGTACATGGATACATTTGTAACTACTTATGTGTGCTTTGGGCACCCGAGTAGACAGGATACTTTGTTTGTGTGTAAGGGCTGGAAGGTCGAAATGCCAAAGAAGTATTTAGAGCGAATTTTGGGCAAAACATTGAAACATGTTCTAAGGTTCTCCTGTCCTTTACTGCGTTTCTAGCATATTTATGTTGTAATCTTCCAATAAAGTAACAAATTCAATCGTTGTTTACCATAACTATAACATTTTATATGATCCTATGATAGACGTATAAACACATTTACCTATCTACCTATACACATTATAAAACGAATCTAAAATAGGACTAAAATAAACTTAAATGAAGGATTGACCTTAGGCATGCAAAATTGGTTATAGAAGGTATTGTGAAAGCTAAGAAAATATCGCATTTAATATTTTAGCTAAAACCCTGGTCATGACCATAAAGTTGCACAAAACTTCGGTCAATAATCTAATCGCGCGAAATAATTTGAGGTAATTGCGCAACATTCGACAATGGAAATATTTTAATTGCTACTCAATAGCGACGCGACTGTGCTGTTAAGGCGAAGACGCTTTTGGTTTCATTGAATATGTAAAACGTAAACAGTGGACTACCAATTCGAAGATATGAATATTCTATGAAGTTTTGTCCACTTATATGATGACAATACTCAGATATAATAATGACTTCTTCATACATTGCGATTCCTAGCATAGTGTAATATTATTTTATGTTGCTTCAATGAAACTTATGTTGATATACATTAATTGTACATTTAATTATATGTACAATAAAATTTATAGCACCAATAAAAGGTTAAACCACTGCTATTGTGTGGATAAGTTTTAATTACATTTAAATTACTTTTCAGTACCTTTTTGTAATGAAATAAAATGACGGTAACAGAACTGAGTTGTTACATAAAAACGTTTAATTAATTAAGTTTACAATTGAATAATTTCTAGTGTCCAGATTTCTTTTTTCAAAACGATTAAAGCTATGTGTTTGAAATTAGAACAGATTTATCTAAAAACATTAGTCAAATTTGCAACATTGCTCGTGTTTATGGAAACATTGCGCTAGATAAAAATGTATTTATCTCAAAATTTGTAACCCTAAAATAAGGAGCAAATGGTTTTTTATAAAAATCTCCCTATTTAAATGCTGGTTATGAATGTCCCCAAACAGTCCCAATTTAATTAGCTTAGCTAATTAACGAGGTAATATTACTAGTGTTCTGTGTACTCATCCTTTACCGCAATTATCTTTAAGAATATATAGAATATTATTATTAGTAATTTAACATACTTACATCTCGTTAAAGGAATATAGACAAAAATATTCATGATATAACAAAACGTTCATGACAATAAAGTTATATTATTCGAACAAATGTAACCTTAAATTGATATTCACAGAATCAATAAACGCACCTACGAGCGCGTGGGTGGCGCGAAATTACCTTTTATGTAACTTCGATATCTACGCGCAAATACTGTTAATTGTTGTGCGCACAAATTGCTTTATTTCCCCTAATTAGAGGAAAAAACGGCAATTGCTCTAACGGAACGTTTTGGCAAGTTCTACTCATACGCGAAATCGTTTAATTGCAAACTCTACGAAGGCTATTACGAATAAACTTTTAATTAATGGCCGTAACGTTTATACATTTTTATTTAATTTTTTCCAGAACAATTGTCGATTCCAAATATATTTTGGTTAATATTTAAAGGCATTGTTTTTAGTTTGACAGATATTTATATAAATGTTTTTCATAATAATGTAACAATTGTCACTATATGCCCATCTCACATTTTATCAAAGTCAGGAACTAATCACCAAGGACATGTATTTTCTTCTAATCTATAAACTTTAAATAAAGATACTAAGTCTCATATTCATATAAAAATTGTGTTAATAATTAAAAAAGGTCTTTATATTATGTATAATACCTACTTAGAAGTAATTTCACGCTCAACTTGCAAAGGTTAGGAGGCTGTATACCGACAAATATTTCAGTATTAAAAGTTCCTAAAAACCTATGAATCATACATACTTGTAGATTAAAGTACCTTTTAGATACAGTTGTTAAAAGTGCATGTAGATACATGTACATACATATTTATTTTGTTCAAACTCTTTAGATATTAAAGTTCTTCTCACATACAAATAAAGAGATATATGTTATGGTAAGAGTACCTGATGCGGGTGGGGGTGGGAGCGGTGCTGGCGCGGCGGGTCGCGGTCGTGCGCGCGCGCACCGCTCATGCTACGCCGCGGCGCATGCCCGACGCCGCGCGCCCGCGCTGTGAGGAAAACCACAGTGAGTACACATAGTGACAGTATCATACAACAATTATCCATGGATATAGAAACAATTATAAGTACCCCTCCCCCTCTAAAAAATTGCCCACTCTAGAATGGAGTGTTGAAGAAAATTTAGTTAAAGTTACTTCATGAGATCTCATCGGCATATAAAAAAATTAAATAGAAATCAATAAAAGCTCATTTTCACCAGAAGTAGTAACAAATATATTGAAGACATGAATGAATGTATGCTCTACTGTTTCAGGTTGACAGGTTTTTTGGGGTCAAGTTATGCATATTTTTTTTACACCGGACTTTTCTCACCTTAGCTAACAGAGCACTTAAAACTAATTAACTGAATTTTCACTATTTACATATACTTTATAATATAGAATAATATTATAATTTGAATTCTATACACAACAATGTTAGTATTTTAATTTTTTTTCTAACACCCATAATAAAAACATAAAATATCGCTGCGAGATCTAGGTTATCACCATTTTAAAACTATGGGTCTGATTCGTTCCATTAGAGTTCTTTAAATGCAAGCCACTGGAACACGTAATTTTTCTAAAGAAATCTACATAATAATTTATAATTATTTTAGAAACGAGCGCTGTTTGGCCCGGGCGTCGAACCGGGACCAAAGGTTAACGGCGGCAGTTACATTTGAAAGTTGTTTGTCCGCCCGAGCGCGCCCGAGCCGCTGTCGTGTGTCAATGCGATCTTTGATTGCGGGGTCACATATTTTCTGACCAAAAATTATGTAGAGATGCGTTAAGATGCGGATTTTATTAGATAATAACTGTTGCTCGCAACTTCGTTCACACAAATATATTTTTTTGGCTGTTTCAGATTTTCCACCAGCAAAACCGCCTCATGTAATCACACCTTTAACTTTCAAAATGATATAATCTTAATATACAAAAATGAATGTTTGTCTGTATGTCCTTCATAGAATCGGAAACTATGCATTTGATTATGTGATGATCTTTAGCAAAGTTGTTGTGCATATGAGCCCACGAAGGTTTCTGAGTTGGTACGCCCACTTTTCGGCAGATGGCGCCACTATCATTCCAATGAATTTCATATATTGAAGTGACAGTTCATGCTGATTTCAATTGAAACGAAAACAACGAACAAATGACGACGTTTCGAAGCAAAATAAACGCGGACGAAGTCGCGGGCACAGCTAGTTTTACATAAACACTAAACACACGAACACTAAATGTGAAGTAAAGTTTACTGCAATAGATTAGTCAACACCGCACTGAAATCTATTAAAGCGTTAATCGTGAGTACATGTTACATTACATAGTAAAATACACAATAAATTCGGCGATGATTTCAGTTATAATCATATCCTAATGTAACAAAAACACAAAAATATATCTTGGATTTGTACTATGTAGAATTGTGAACTATGATGGCGGAGTATTCTAATTTATAATAAAACGATAGTTACATTCCCCGTAAATCTTTATATTCGTACTAAAAGTTTGAATTTGTGCCTCGGCTTATTAGGTTACAGAGTTCAAATTGAGTAAGGAATTATTTCGTACCGTTTTATTTAACGATGAGGGACGATAACTTAATTAATCATTCTACATAATTATCACTAAACATTACGCAATTGTAATTAATTCACAAAATACCTGCAATATATTTTAATCAACACGATGTCAAATGAACAATACAAAACAATTTGAATGTTAATTAAACATGTCATTTTTCCATTTCCACAAAGGAAAGCGACGTATTTCCCTTTCACCCTCGCTGTAGACACCAAACTGTCAGTTTGTCAGAGCCCGGATGCAGCCAAATTCATTTGACCCTCCTCTCCTCTCAACTTCGGTACATATTAGGCGACAAAGGGGTGAAGTTTCCGCTCTCGGAGGTCTAAATATAATTTTAGCTGCATTGCCTCTTCACGAGGCTTCAGCTTACTCGGTCAAGGTCAGCCTTCACAAATAACTAACGAAAGGTGAGATTAATTAGAGGGAAAATGAATATTGATTTTGCACCGCTCATTTATTTTGAACCAACATATCTCAACATTTTCAATTTATTTAATTAAATTTACAACGTTTCGATGTACGTACGTACTCTTTTATTTATGTATAAAAATAGTTGACACAATTGGCTCTGTAAGGTATTAATGTAACGTAAGATATCAAATGTATATAATTAAATAGATGGTAATATGATTTAATTTCAAGATCACAATAATCAGAATAATAATTAAAAATTACACTTTTAATTTCTTTTCGTCACTCACATTTCCTTTCGTAATTTTGAATGAAAAATTAACACAGATTACTTTAAGATTTTCATTCAGTACTTTTATATAATGTTTTCTGTACTCGAAATATTTTATATGAAAACAACAAGTTTTCTAGAAATATTTATTTTAAACATACAAGACGCAAAGCTCAACACTGTGACATGCGCAGTGAGGTCGACCCTGTAATTGTATTGTCCGTGTATTTTCTTTATTTAATACTGATAAACCGTTGTATTTTGATGTAACGAATGAAAAATAAACTCGCAAAATATAATACAAAGTGTTTAACATATAGAAACAAAGTTTTTTGACTGAAAACAAGTATTTAGCCAAATTAAATCAAAGTGGCACATTGCGCCAACGCTAATATTATGAGATTTTGCAGCAGATTCACATTTAACCAATAACTAAACGTTTAAACTAAATACTACGACCTAAAGGTCGGCAATATTGCCAAACAATCACAAATCTCTTATCATTGATAAACCGAGGTGACGATACGTCGAATGTAAACTGACAGAACATTGCGGCACGGTTATTATTATTTTACTTACACTATATGCTGTAATGTCAACGTCCCGAGTAAAACCGCACACGTCACAAGTGTTTATCACAGAGCAGAACTGAATGCACTTTTTTACTGAATTTTCACGGGGCCTGAAACTGCAGGCCCTATCACTGTGACATTTGTCATGTGCGGCGCTTTCGTGCAACTTCGGCAATGTACGGGAATCTTCGGGGTTTTCCGAAGCGGCTCGGTCGCGTCCGTCCGGTATTGATCGAACGAAGACGTTCGGCGCCCGGCCGCCGGTCGCCGGTGGCGCCCCCGCTCGGCGCTAATGAAACCTGATGGGTGTCCATTATTTAGCAGCCTCCAAGACTGTGGTACGCGAAATTAATGGTCGCTTTATTGATTTATTGGACGCAAAATTAATGATTGATCGAAGCAGACTCCACTTTACTGTAACAGAGCGTTGTTATTTCATTATAATTTATTGTAGGTGCCTAATTAGTAGATTAAAACACACAAAATCATTGCACAGTTATGATTATACTAATAGGGATCGTAAATGATAATAATAAATATATGTGATATAAAATTATTATACATATTTTTGTGGATAACTTTATAAATATATAGTGTGATGAATTGCATCACACTTTACGATTCAACGATAAATTTGTATTCGATATTTACGAAATGGCCAAAAATAAGCATTTAACTTTTGCAATCAACAATCGGAGAGCACTCAAATTATTCCAAACGCAAGTGTTATTGCAATGCTACCAACGTTTCCAATTTGATTTATTTTTAGTTTTGGAAACTTTTAAATTTCAGTTATTTTTGGACATTTATTAACCTACACACGAACAAAATACAATTGAATTAAACTTTAATATAATATTAAAAGTATTTACATTTTCAATTAATGTAAATTTCGTAGAAAACTTACCGTAGTATTTACGCTTAAATGCATTTAACGAGCACGACCTAAATTCTTCTTTTTAACAAGAGAATGGAACCCATCAATAGGACGGTAATAGGTTAACCGCACCTAATTTGGAAAATATAAAAACCCAGAATAGTTTGAATAAATACAATATTATTAACACTTGATGACACATTAGATAGGTGGTAGAATTATAGTTTGGCCGGGGAGGTACTACTTATTTTATTATGTCTGTTTATACATTAGTTATATAAAGTCTATTGATTGAACTTATTTTTAGTACTGTTATGCATTCGCTTGGCATTAGAATCTGTATCTTCCATTTGTACTATTCATCTCTGTGACCTAACATCCAATGTCGCATTTTATTTTGCCCATATTGCATATTGCATTGGCCACTGTTTGTAAAATCAAAATAAATATCCGACTACGACGAAACTATATAAATTGTACCAGATTTGAATTTTGAAAAATATGAAAAGTAAACGTACATTTTTTTATTATTCACGTGGTTTTTAATGTCTAGATGATTCTGATCGAGGTCTCCAAACGTTCTTGTTTCATACTTTTAGGACAATTTAGGTCAATATGAATCTGAAGTCGGGTTTCAATTTCTGATCTTCATTTTATTGCACTTGTCCTCAAAATTTTCAATTATTTAACGTAAAGCATAACAATCGTTCCGAATTCAGTAAATTCGTAGTGCGGCATCGTTATTGATGGGCAAGTTTTTCTCTGTCCGCGGGTCTAATTGCGCTATTTTTCATTTGCCCCGCCCGCCCCGCCG
>DWON01008566.1:0-12040 GCA_018251015.1 Phocides pigmalion okeechobee | reverse complement strand
CAGACTTAGTGAGGCCGTATAGAAAGGAGCACAAAACCAGGTTTTTTCAAATATACTTTATAGCAATAGAGCATGAAGGCCACCTAAGCTTCACGGCCATCTGTAACTAGCGTCAGTCCTACCAGGAGTACTGTCTGTCCCGAGGGGGTGTAGGGGTACTCACTGAGAAGTTGAGCGCGAGGCCGAGGCGGATGGGGTGCGTGGGCGGCAGCTCCGTCATGGCGATGTCGGAGGCGGCCTTGTACGCGACCAGCGAGTTTTCGGCCGCCTCCTTGCGGTCGTTGCCCGTCGCGAACTCGGCCAGGTACCGGTGGTAGTCGCCCTGGAACACAAACACAGTCTTATATTTCATAAATTCGACTACTCAATGCAATATATAGTAGGTACACAGTGACATACAGTCGTCAATGCAATATTGCCAATAACTTTGACTTTATAACAAAATGTTTTATGGTAATCGAGATAACAAGTATGAAAGAGTTTGCGACAAATTCTACGTTTTAAACAAAAGAATATATAAAAGCTCGAATCACACAGTACGATTAACTAAATCAATTCTTCATATTATTGCAAACTTTCATAAAACCGACAGTACATAAAAGTATACAATGTGTGTACAGAGTTTCAGAGATATGCTATGACTACATTTAAACTTCGAAATGTGAAATTATGATATCAAGCAAGCCGCTCAGTACACAACGCGTCGTGGTATTGACATAATCTCAATATTATCAACAAAACACTAAAACATGATTATTTTGTATTATGACCTACGATCAATTAGCATGGCTATTGTATTTGTATTAATAATCCTCTTTTTTACTTGGTTGGTTGGTCGTCGTTTCTCATCCCATCCTCGGAACCACAGCGAACGTTCAGAATTATGATACATCCTTCAAGTTTTTTACAACTTACTTCTACAATTTCACAAGTCCGAAAAGGAATTGGCCATGAAATACGGCTGACTCACGATCGCGATTCCTATAAAATTTGTTTTAGTATATTTTTTTGCAAAGTTCCATGTTTCGTACTCCAACTGACGTACTTCCATTAAATATTTTAACATCTACTTTACTATTTTGAAAGTAGAAGTTCAAAGATCTTTTCTTATTGTTGCCTCACCTATCTTATACCTATGTTACTTCAGTTTTAAAGTCCCACTTATATCTGTCATGAAGAAAATCCCACCGCCACCTACATCCCGACTCATAGTTTAGGAAGCGATCGGTAAAGTGTACGTAATTGTGTACGTAGTTCTTAAATTTTTCGATTAAAACGTACATGGTCTGCGATGAGACGCTTAAAGCCTGTGGTTTTAGGCCTTCTCAGGTTTACGTCACGCGTGTGTCAACTAATTTATCTCTTTGCTATCGTGGTAAGTCCTCTCGCAAGATTAAAATATTTGTAAATATGTCGACGTAGAGATATCAACAACTTTACAAATGATAGCAATGTGAATTTATTGCTATAGGTACAGCCCGCGATAATTTCAATAAAATATTAATAAGATCATTTGACGCGGTCAATCGCGAGCAAAAATGAATATTTAATGCTAAAAGTAGGTTTATTCTTTTGAATAGTTACAATTTTACCGTTTATTTGTGATGAAACATGCCAAATCAAAATATCAGTGTAAACTTTATCAGCCAACCCGTTAACAAGACCCCTCGATGCTCATAAACAAAATTGCATCGTTGAGAAGTGGCAAACAGCGCGCATGTGGTGCGCTGCGTCGTCTAGACACTCTAGACACACAGACGGTATCGATCCCGGAGCCAACGTACGCGCCAAGGCGGCCGCCCCAGGACACGTTACGTAACGCCGCGCCGAGCGCCGAGCGGCGAGCGGTGAGCGGCGAGCGTGCCAGCGCGCGCTAAGCCTCACCCAACCCGACTATCGATTACCCTACTTCCTACTATGCACCCTACAGTACTACGCTAGCCAACAGTGCTGGCTCGCCAAGTGACGTCAGCGGCCGCACGACGCGCCCGTGACGTCACCGCGCCAGCGCGAGCCGCGCAGGGCGTGGCCGCTACGACCAGAACGTTCCCAACTCAATAAAGGCGTTTTTATGTAAGTCTGCATACACAATTGTGTATTACGTGAGCATCGCTCCCCGGAGATTATCAATAATAAAGTTCGAATGCCGGGCAATATGAAAAAGGAAAGATTGATGGCCCCGGCTGACTGGGAAATAGAAATAACGTTAACCTATTTCTATGGAGTATTTCTTAAGATTGCTTTGTGCATGTAAC
Source organism: Phocides pigmalion okeechobee (assembly GCA_018251015.1). Classification (NCBI taxonomy): domain Eukaryota; kingdom Metazoa; phylum Arthropoda; class Insecta; order Lepidoptera; family Hesperiidae; genus Phocides; species Phocides pigmalion. The sequence goes on along the minus strand of DWON01008566.1, from coordinate 9,785 downwards.
ATGATTAAATTAATTTTCTTTCAACATTTTTCTTCAATTCCTTGTAATGTATTCTCGAAACTTGGGTCGTTAGGAAAAGTTGACGACCTCTTCAAGTTACGATTATTATCAGAATTTTCATAGAACACAGTAACTACTGCGTATTTGTAACAAGACTGTCGTCCTGCCAAGTTAACGTTTATATATGCGAGAGTAAATCAATTGTAAAGTAGCGTGGCCCGTGTAATAGAGGAAACACATCGTGGAGTTCATTAGCGGTCATCAACAAGCGAGACAACGCGCGCTCGAGAGGAATAAGGGCCGCCGCCCGCCGCTGCAGCCGCCCAAAGTCCAATTACTGGACCACTCACAGATACTTCAGCCGATGTTAGCTTTAACTACTCGCTTATCGAATAGTTCTTTCTGAAGCGTATCATTTCCTGGCAGCGGAGAAACTGTCAGGTAAATGTTATCTGTAACTTTACCAAGTTATAGCAGTGACTACGTTGGCACACCTGAATTTTTACTGAATAACTTATTAACGCTAAAACAAAGAGAACTTCAGCACTTTAAGCTAGAATATCGAGAAAAGCTTTTTGTTGGCGCCCCTCTTAACGTGGGCTTATGATGTAGGTTAAACATCGTGATTATGACCAGCTGAGCCCCGCAAGCTGATGTCGGCACCGTTACAGACCTGTTATATTTCGTGTTAGTGAATTTATTTAATCCACATTACGGCCGACACGCATGCTAGTCCTTACTTAGTAACGTGATACGGGTCACGGGACATACTTCTTACATCGTAATATAACAAGAAAAGGTCCTGCTACCTCTGTTTGTATAAATAGATCTCGGATAGGTTAATTTATTTACCTGTCTACAAACTATATACGGTTTATTTTAAATATAACAAAATGTTCCTTAAGGTATTTCGTGCCATCATAGAGCAAATATCAATGACACCAATAAAAAATAAGGAACAAAAGTTAGGCGTCAGTTTGAAAATGAGTCTCTGACACGCTCTATTATATTTGTAAATATAAATTGGTTAAAATGAACCTATGTTACCTTCATTTTGTAATAGAACACTTTGGACTCGCCGGTCTGTGAGCTCGGGATGAGGTGTTTGTCGAGCACGCCCAGGATGTCGGAGCAGATGTCCCGCAGCTCCTTCTCCACCTGGCTGCGGTACGCGCGGATCATGTTCAGTTTGTCCTCAGCGCCCTGCAACACACACACATTACTATGCAACAAACTATATATTTTACACTGGAAGTCAATATCTCTAAATATTATAAAACAAAGTCCTCAGTTGCGTCTGTCTGTCCGTTCTCGATAAACTCAAAAAGTATTGGACGTATTTTCTCACAATATTCAACAACAGGTAGTGATTTCTGAAAGATGGTTTTGGTGCATAATAAGTTAAGTTTTTCTTTGTAAAACAGACGAGAAATTAAATAGTCAAATCCAATATTGCAATTCATTCGTGGTTCATAATATATATTTCTAATATATGTTAAATAAAAATAATATAAGTAAATATAAACTCTATTGCCCGAGCGAAGCTGGGCCGGGTCGCTAGTGTCGCTTAAAACGATTGACTGAATCCTTTCTACACATCGGTAATAGTGATTTACGTCACAAATGCAATGTAAGCATTGAAGTCAATAATATATAGTCAAATCGTCTGTTATAAGCAAAAAGAACACTAGAGAGGTTAAAAAATGATGTTCTGCTGAAAAAATGCGTAGGGAATTAACTCGTGTAACTTATTTCTTTAAGTAGTAGATGTAATGCTTTTGAGTATTAAACTACTATACGACGATATTAATTTGGTATATTTACGATAATTGTTACTGAAGAAAGTGCCCGTCCAACTTAGACCGTTGTTCTCATGTCTCCGGCTCAAGGTAGTTTAGGGCTCTAAGGAGTTTGGGACCAGAGGAACTTCTCTCTACCCAATCAATTTCGAAGGGATCTACCGCCCCGGTAAAGTTCCACCGTCAGGAGGATTCTTTTGTGGATTATTAAACTGCCTGTCAGTTAAAATCTCTAAATAGTGTGCACATAATAAATTTAGGCTTGACGATGATATATAAAAATTCTCCAAATTTCATATACGGGGCTTTATCTCAACAACTGCCATGTAAGGCAGTATCACCTTCTTACGGATATTGAGCAGGTTTTACAACACCTCCACAAGTTCGCCGGCAATGTCGTGAAGTTTAAATTTACGAGTTAAGCCTCACAATTAACCTTACTTTCGATGAAATTTGTAAACCGTAATATACTTAATAAAACGATGTTTTGAATTCATAAAACTTTTTGTATGACAAACATCTGCACTTCTATTCGCAAATTTAAAGGGAAATTGAATTGAAAGCAGTTCATTGATCGACGTCTAAAATGAGAACGTTATATCTTGCAACATATACATATTTTCTCTTATTTTCGAAATTGTAAAAATATAATAAGGATAAAAGATGAGCAGGAGAAACGTCTTGTGATCAAATAATACTTTGTTCATTTATGTACAAGTCTGTTTACAATCCATTTAATTGAAATTATTGAATCGTTTCAGATAACAAGGTTGCACAAATTGGGCAAGGGCATCATAACAATCAGTAAATATGAGAATTATAATATAACGGGCGGAACGGCGCACGGAAATCCAGTGCATCTAATCTAACACTAGTGCTACCTGCGACTTTATAATTTGTCAGTTAAAATATAATATAGAGTGATAGTACATAGTCTACAATAAAACCAGAGGTACATACAGCGTGTAAAAAGTATAAAGAAACACAAACAAGTAAAAGGGCAACCTTTCAATTTTATATAATAGTAAGGAACGAGAGATTACAAATGTGACAGCTTGCATGTTTGGATGTTAGTTACCTTTGAACTCTTAAAACGTTATAAAAATACTAGATGAAACTTGTACATACTTCGTTTCCTAAATGATTATATAGGCTATTTGGTTTCAATATAAAAAAACATATCTACAAAATTGCAAGAAATCACGATTTAGTAAAATATTTAACTGCTTTTTCCCGAGGAGTAATAGATTTAACTATACATTCACACACTTCCAACCCGTATATTGACCTCCTTAGGGGTAGCATTTTCAAAATTCTTTTCTTAGCACTCACGCTACATAAGTAATCTGTCTGTAAAAGTTCAGGACACTTATTCAACGGTTTCGTCTGTGCGTTAATCACTGCATCTCCAATTCTCCATACTCCTTAATATAAAGAGAATACATTTTAAACGGCTCCCAAAAAAGGTGGTTCTCAATTCGGCTATACGTTTTTTAACATAAATAATTCAGTAGTTTTTTGTTTATCACGAATCGTAAATTATGTAATTCGATACACGTAATAGGTTTCTCGATATGAATATATTTATTAGGTGATACAGATAGTACTCGACGGAATGGCCAACAAGATTGGATTGTCCATTATGCTAATGCGTGGACTGGATCAACAAGCTGAAATGATTGGTATTAAGTAAATGAGTTAAAAAGCAGTACTCGTCTAGTGGTTAAGAATCTAGCTTATCGCATGGTGAGACCGGAGTTCGAATCCTAGGCACGCACCTCTGATTTTCAAAGTTGTTTAACATGCGTAAGAAAACCCACAAGCATAGTTCCCTATAACATTCTCAATGGTTTGTGAAGACCATCTCAATATAAGAGGTAATGGAACACCATCATAATTATCATGGGTTTATGACGACGTAAGTAAGAATCCAGCTAAGGGATGAAATAGAAAAATCCAGTCGCCATTTTGAATATCTCCAGGCGTGTGGGACGTATCACGGGCGTTGTACGTTCCGCGAACTTTCTAGACAAAGCGCTTTCGCAAGCACGGCGTCCGTGCGGGCCGATCCACACTACAGCGCTCTATAAGTGACTCGCTTGAACCGTCCATTATCGTTACAATCTGTACAAATCATAAAATTGTAACTGCTCGCGGTCGGTACATGGAAAATATTTGAAAATAACTATTATTAGAGACCGTTACTAACGGAATAGAAACAAAAATAATAGAATGTTTGTCTGCCTTTGTACGAACTAATCTCTAAAACAATATTGCAGCAGCAGAAATAGCAGTACAGTTTTGCAGGAATCTTCATTTATTATTTTAATTGGTTCATATATAAAAAAGTGTCAATTTAAAACTTGCAGGTGTGAACCTAAGTGCTAGCTGTTTCTCACGCGGGGTCAGCTTTATATGTTTATGCCAGTGACTCAAATCTAGAAAATTCCAAGATTCAAGCTTAAGTTACATACTTTTGTTTCATCGGCTTGTTTTCAGTCAACCTTCGTCAAGAAGAAGGCTTAAAAATCGACAAACTGAATATTTAAAATTGTAAATTTGACATTCATTATGTGTATGTAAATACCTTATAACGAAATAAAGTACTTGAATTTGTTTTGAATTTTATTCGGAGCTAGAGCAGACACCGAGTGGCACGACAGTGTGGACGGACCGCGAAGGGTCACAAGCGTAACCGGGAGGCTCCGTATCGATTTCGTGCGTCGGCGTACGGCGAGGGTCACCTGATCTGTTCATTAACTGACAGACGGTTTGTCAACCGCTATTGTATTCTGGAATTGGGCTAACAAAACACTACTATAAATATTTTTTTATAAAACAAAGTAGAAAGCAACATACAATCTATCACAAAGTAGCAGTAACTACCGTTCATAAGCATGTTAATTACTTCATATAGAACAATAGTCCAATCTGAAGTCTATTACAGATGCGCCGATACTGCTGAAGACTAAAATGGTCGCTTCAAGCAAGTGAGACGGCAACCACATTTTTGTACCGATACACACGAATTGTTAAATGGGCGTGGCAACTATACGTTTGTGATCGAACCATACGGGCACCATAACTAAATATGTATAAAAGAGTCGTTAGTGATGTAATTTTAGAAAAAGTATTTTTAAATATATACGACATTTTATAAAATCTACCATAGCGCTCCAATGCCAATTACTGTTCATTAAGTTTATGTAAAGTGCATACCCTCGTAGTAAAAGCCAATAAATTTATTAACCTATCAGGATTTTATAGTTATTTGGCATGGTTGTGAAAGCAAATACTTCCCATGACTAGTCGGCGTTGCATTATTGATTACTGTCGCTCTGGTAATGAAGTGGCATGCGGGCATGCAGTGCTGCGCATGGCTAGTGGCTACACGTTAATGCAACTTACAAAGTTCATTACCTAATGAACCTATATTATAGGCACACTTTACTGGTACAGTCTTGTAGAAACCTTAACCGATTTATGTTGTATCTATACCAATTAGTTACACACCCGAGAGTTGAATGTGAGCACTACAAAATTTAATGCCAACTCTTCTATGCTTTGGAGGATACGTAAGAATCTGTATTTTTCATGTTCAGTTTTGAAAACATTTTTATATACTTTCGTATGGATAACCATGTCTAAATTCAAACAGTCCTTCGTCAGTCTTCGGTTGCGCATAATGCGTTGCTACTCTTGAAGACCAAGACGGTCGCTTCATTTGTAATTGTAGTTGACAACAACAATAATTGCGTTTTCACTGCGATTTTTGAAGGCAGTGGCGGTGCATCCCCAGTCAAACTATAGTTCTACCACCTGTAAAGTCTACCTAAAATCACCTGTAAAGGCTACCAAATAATATATCTTTCATTCAAAGCGGTCAAAGATTTTCATGTGATACGTACGTTAGACAAAAGTTTGAAAAATTGTGGTTTCAGTTTCTGCGTCAATATTATATCGGTAAACATTTTCTAAAATTTATTTAATATGCAAATACAACTCCTGCTTCATATCTTTGTGTATAGAAGTATTCATATACGTTGTTATGCGAATCAGAGGCTGTTAGGCACTAACAGGATAGGTGAGCCACGGGCTGCAAATTACCTGATCAATATGTAAATCTGACCTCACTGGTGCCGCCCTTGACACTTTTTTTCGCCCTCAATAACTGAAGCAGTGGAACGATTCTTTCAGCGAAATGAAATAACGTTTTTACAACGCCTCATTTCGTAACACTTTTTCATCAAACAGATATTAGTACCGAAGGAAAATATAGTTGTTAAGAGACTTCCAAATTTCCTTTCTTATAATTTAGAAGGAAATAAGGCAGAATAGGGGTACCCCATTTTCTAATGGAGTTAAGATAAATTAGAATTGATGAATGCATCTACGAATATAAAGATACAAATAAAAATAAAATAGCAATCCCTGATGGTGAAAATACAAGATGCAATTTCTTTAAGTCGTCTTTGCACTTAACAATGTAATAATACTCATACATTGTTTTAGATGTAGCCGTTACGATTTAGACTTGTACGAATTAGCGTCGTAATTGGTGGCACTGAACTCTGCGTAGCAATGAAATACATTGAAACGTCCCAATGACCTTTTCATTATCTCAAATGAGATTATTATGTTACGGACAGAAAAAATATATTTTTTTAAATAAAAATTGTGTATCCAGTCTTTGAAAAGAAATAAATTAAATGTATTTAATATTTGTACTGAGTATACAAAATTAAAGTCAATAACAAAACAATATTAAGGTCAGATTAAAAGTTGGAGTAGGTATTATAATACTGAGCGAAGAGGCCGTCGATAGTGAGATTTTGAGTGTTGAAGAACAAATATTTCTTTAAACTGACTGAAGATACGCATGAGCGTTGTTCCAACAGAGCCAAACACCCCCGCTCAGGGAGCTCCGCAGATAACGAAATAAAGTAAAATCAATACACATAATGTTATTCCCTCCGCACCAGCTCTGTAGGTACTTAGGAGCTGATAAATTAAATTGTAGAGGAATGAGAAAGCCGAATTGCGGCGTACAAATAGCTACTAAGCTATTTCATTTGTACCTATCGATTTTTAGGCTAACTTAAGTTAACCAAATCTTTGCAGGTCAACTTGATATTAAGTGAACAATGGACTCCACGGACGATTACTATTCCTTTTTATTATTCCACTATCAATTAACATGTAACAGTTTCACAAGCGAGACTAGTTTTGCGTTTACCAGTAGCAATGCATTTGGTAAAAAAAATAGCTGCTGGGTCTGATTTCAGATATCCAACAGCAGCAGTAAACACTACCATCAAATGGACCGGATAATTATTTGTTACGGCAATAAAAAAAAATATCAGTAGTATTTGTAGTTATAAATTCCGCGAGCGAAACATTCGACGAGAGCGGAGAATCTCAAGAGCTATACAAGTGCTCAGTTCCGTTTGCATTGTGGGCGGTACGGAACGAATTATTCAGATAGTGTCACAATGATGCCTTGCTAAAGAGAAAAACGCTAGTTCAGAAATGTAAATTCAGAAAAATTGTGAGTCATTAATTTTCCCTTACTACACATTTTTCCGCACTTAGATAATTTTCACAACTTGAGTTTCGACTTGTCTCCTTAGCAAGGCAGATGGTGGTTCACAATGAGCAGCCTCAGAAGCAGAGGAAGAGATAAATTGTCGGCGTACAGCCAGACGCCGATATTAACGCCTGTCGACGTAGTATGGTGAGTCACACTGCTTATACGCGGAATGTCTTGTATATCCTTCCCGTAACAACGGATATACAATGACAATTCTAGATAGATACGACGTTAACGTAATTGACGAGTAAATATCGATAAGTCATAGAGTTCTTAGAAGTCAAGTACGCTAGCAAGTACAGATAGATTTAAGTTACAAACCTATCCGGAAGCCGAAATTTTATATCTTTACATTTTTTTATTAAACTAAAACAGAAAGTGAGCGTTATCCGTAACTATGAGTGTCACAACTGAAGTCGATTGCTACTCCACATTCCACCACATTACAAGTGAGCAGGCAACCATACCTCACCACCGAAACGCAAGAATTGTCCAGGCTAGAAATTATTGCAGCGGCGGTAACTTCTATATTCTAAATCGTTGCTAAATAACGCAGTAGAATACAGAGGATACGTATAGTTATCGCATCATTAATTTATCTTTAAATTTCTGTGTTTCCATTGAATTGTCAGTGTCGTAACTTCCTGTTTGGGGCAGCCGTTTTTTTTCATTATGTCGCAAAAATTAATTCATCCAACTAAACTTTAGTATCAGCTCAAACGTGATGTAACTTTGTTATATTCACAAAGATAAAATTCGAAATGTATATCTGGGTCAATTACATATTGGACAAGTATATACAAGTAAGTATACAAGTGAAGAATACGAAATATAAATATTCCGATATTCTCAGAGGGTGCCGGATACTTATCTTTCCTTATGCACACCAATGACTATCAAAAAGTCAAACAAAACCAGAATAGTAACAAAATTCTGTCAGTTCATTCTACGTACGATGTATATTGATCAAAAACTCGCCTCGCCCTCACGCAACTTTTCGTCGAATGGTGACATGAGCGTGTCAATTTTTGTCCACGTTATTTGCGCAATACTTGCTCATTATTGGCCGGCAGATTACGTATTGCTATGAGTCACCAGTCGCCACGCAACTCTAGAATGAGTTGTACAACGTCTCGTAGCGTAAACTGGAAGGTCAATTTCTTAATTACTAAGGGTACGAAGTAAGCCAGATTAAGTAATTGAAAACATTTTTTTCTAATATCTCCACAATTACATTGACAACGAGGAGCTTCTTGGCTTAGCGGCATGTGTAGATCGGACACGAAGTTAAGCAACGCCGGCCACGGTCGAGATTTCGTTGATTGAATATTAGTAGAAAAATAAATTTGTAGAGCCTATACGGTTCCAACCACACCGCTATAAACATTTTGTGTCGTAAAACTATGCTTGCGTTTCGGTGGACAACTTAGATGCCGAATTATTTACAAATGGTTCTAGGTAACCCGAAGAATCAACGCGGGTCTGTCTTGAAGTGAGACTTGTTTTATATTTATTGGCGACAATGACCATCTATAAGCATCTACTATTAACCTGGAATACGAAGTTTGACATAGAAAAAGATAATAAACAGCAACGTCAAAAAGATTTCTCGCGATCCTGATTATACATCTACATCAAGATTAAAATCACTCGCATTCACACATCACACATCACATATCGCGTTAGCTAACGGGGCCGCATGAGCGCAAAGTAAATTGCACAGTGCAACGTGACAGAGGGGTCTCCGTGACAACGAAGTGTAAATCGCCACAACAATTGACAAGTTCAATTTGATTGCACTCGGCCCGTGGCAATTGTAAAATTGTGCTGATAGTCCCACAATAGGCGAGGTTCCAATCAGTGGCCTCAAGAGCGCTTATATCTCGCGTTTGTCGATTGCGGACGCACTCAACTATGATTACAGACGGACTGCATTTGCTTTGAGACAACGTTCAAATGCTATTTTAGCGTTTTCGACACACTTCAAATGTCCGCTAAACTTCGATTTCATGAAATGTCTCATTATCTTGTAGAAGTAAAACCGCAATAATACAAAGTTTCTACAGATGAAAAGTGATTAAGACTTATTAAAATCCGAAAGCGGTTACGCTATCTCTGATAAGAAATGAATATCGAATAAAAAAACACCTTTAATTTTAGTTCATGTTAATTTTTTATCCTACCCCTGTTCATACATATGAAGGAAACACCTCAGTCCTCAGGAGTGACAACGGATCTTTGACCGACTTCAGATAGAACTCCTCTCCTATGTGGAGTTGGTTAAAATGTTCTTGGGCGACATTGACCATTTACATAATACAATATAACGGGTACTCACGATTAACGATTTTTGATTTTTAATTGCCGATATTTCGAACCAGTTGCATGGCTCGTGG
>DWON01008565.1:0-12041 GCA_018251015.1 Phocides pigmalion okeechobee | reverse complement strand
CATTGCTTATAAATGACAAAACAAAATAACATGAAATACACAAAAATTCAAAACAGCTGAAGCTATATTCAATAAGATATTAATTTGAAGGTTTTGAAGTTGCTAGATTTTCAATTTTTTTGAAAAACAATCATGTTTGCCAAAATAGATTTTGAAAGTATCCTATGTCCTCTTTAATACCTCTAAGAATATATGCACAAAGTTTCATGATAATCAGTTTTGGCGTGAAAGCGTAACAAACTTACATTCACATTCATAATATTAGTAGAGATGTCATATTGCTGTTAATACAAAAATAAATGGGATTTGTGTAACATTTTTCTATTGGCTCGTCCACCTACACGGGACTCTTGACCTTTACTGAACTTTAACCTGACATTTTACTTCTTATGTTTCCTCAGATTAATACTAGCTCGTTGTTATTAAAACTGGTTTAATGAAATCCGGTGATTTGGTTCCTGTTTATCTACTAAGCGAGTTTATTAAGTCTGAACAAATAAAAACGTTATTTACCAATTTACATAACCTTAATTTAGTCGTGAAGTAACTATTTTACTTTTCTTGTTATACACAAAAATACTACTACTGTTTATGTTCATTTATTTTCAATATTACTCATATAATGTACCCAACAGTATATTTTGATAATTATTTGTGTCAGATTTGTAAAAAAAATAATAATTTATCAACGTAGTAAAACATGTACAGATATAAATAATTACCTCGTTTTATTAATCACATACATATTTACATACTTGAAGCGACATTCATGTTGGTCGTAAAAGTAAAATCTTGACAATATTTTTTAATAAAAAATACGTTATAAACGAATCTGGAACTATAAATAGGGCTCTTATGTTTCACGTGGGCGTCCGCCTTGGCCATTAACAAGTGAGATCTGCGATTGAACCGTATATTTTTAGAGTATTCCAAACTATATGTAAATATATGAAGATGGGCTGGATCGGGCGCTCACATATGAAACGAGACCGTGGGCTGATTTATATGTAAAACAATTTTTGTATTAAAAAAATAAAATTAGAATGATTCAAAAAATATTATTACTATAATAATTCAAAATCTCACTACCATTGTCGTCAACACTCTTACTGTCTCACATCCCGGCATGGGTCTTTGAGAATGATACGGATTAGACTTTATATATAGTGCCAAAAGCTGGCCAAATGCGAATTTATAGACTTCATATACATTGAAAGCTTTATAGATAAGATAAAAAAGAAGAAAAATTACTCACGGATAACTGGAGTAATTAGCTCGCAATATGAAACTTATTGGATATAATGCGATAGAGTGGTGATAAGTATTAAAAAGAACCCCAGTTTGGTATGGTTTTTGAAGCACGTATTTGATTATATTAGGTATTTCAAAATTATTATTTACATAACGCCTCATAAAAAAACGGTTCGTTAGAGATAAATTCGTTCTGTTGACTGTGTATTCAACGTTTCCACAAACCAAATACAATCAACAAAGTTCCACAATGCATAATATATTCTACATCCCACGTTCCATAGAAAGAACGCAGTTAAAAGTGATATACTGGATTCTGTTTCCTTTAAAAAACCGCAACATTTTGTTCAACTGGCTCTATTCTATACAATTTATTAATGCACACAGCAGTGTCGTAAATACAGAAAATAGGTGACCTATTAAAAAGAAGGCAACAGGAGCAGACGTCAAAGAACTAAACACACTATCAGCACAAATTCAAGCATGATGCAGGCGCGACCATAATACTTATCTCCGCAACATATGCGAAGAAATTGACGCTCACGCTAATAGACATAGAACCAGGGAGTTATAACTTAAAATCAAAACTTTCACAAAAACGCTTTCTTCCAAGACCTGGGCTACCGATGACAGAGATGGTAGGATAGTCATTGAGCTAGACCATATAGCTGACGTATGAAAAACGTACTGCCAAACCCTGTTCAAGGATGATCAGTCACAAGACTTCCCTCACACAGAACCCTGATCAGAAAAGCAAGAGCCAGACATTTTTAAATCAGTTATATGGAAGCGGCCTTTATGCACCTGAAAAAAGGTAAAGTCACGGGAATTGACTCAATACCAATTGAAACTATTAGAGCCTTAGATGACATAGGTATTAACATCTTTCATACCATCTGTAACAGCATATGGCACTCAGAGACGTGGCCTACAGAATGGACTCACACCGTTTTCGTTCCCCTGCACAAGAGAGAATCAACTTAAAGTGTAGCAACTACCGTCTCATGGCACTGATATCTCACGCGAGCAAAGTTATGCTACACGTTCTCAATGAACGGCTGAAGAACTTTTTACGCAAGGAAATGGCTCCAGAACAAGCCGAGTTTGTTAAAGGAAAGGGTACACGTGAGCAAATTCTTATCGTTCGCCAAATCACAGAGAAAGCACGAGAGTTTAACAAATCGACATACATTTGCTTTGTTGACTTCTCGAAGGCATTTGACACTGTTAAATGGCCTAATTGTGGAGAACTTTGCTGGATATGGGTACCCCAAAACATTTAGTCCATATTTTCAGAAGCTTTTACGAGAACGGAACTGTATCCGTGCATATGGATGAAATCTTGTCTGAAAACTTCCAGATCAGTGCAGGAGTTAGACAAGGATGCGTTATATCACCGCTCTTGTTCAACATATACACTGAACTAATAATGCGCATTACTCTCGAAGACGGGGCAGACGGAGTCACCATTGGTGGCTACAAAATAACAAATCAGCGTTACGCGGATGACACCACCTTATTTGCGACTTGTGCTTGTCTCATAGAAAAGTTACTTCACAAAATGGACTGCGTAAGCCAGGAGTTCGGACTAAAACTTAACCGCATTAAGACCGCGATGATGGTGATAGACCGAGCCAACAACAACAGACCTGAAATAACTGAGGTCAAGCGGCGTATGGCAATGGCAAGAACTGCAATGGACAAGTTGAAGAAAATATGGCAGAAGAGCAACATCACGAAAGCAACTAAGATTCGACTCGTATGAACACTTGTTTTCCCCATATTTTTATACGCTGTGAAGACCTGGACCTTGCGCCAGGTAGAAAAGAAAAAAATATGCTCTAGAGATGTGGTGCTGGAGACGAATGCTCGGAAACTCTTGGAACGAATTCCGCACTAACATCTCTATACTCCAAGAACTCGGCATCAAAGAGCGCCTATCTTTGCCAGTCTACATCGTAATGGCCACGATCGCTCTGGTAAGAGTGTTACAACGAAGAAGAATAAAAAAAAAAACAACAATACATTGAAATTATTAATAAAACTCCGGAATCTGGTATTTTTATTAGGATTATTTTTCAAAGGAAGATTAAGATAAAGTAAAATAAAATTAATACTTTATTATATTTGCTTACAATGCAATGGCAAATTTGAAAATTGAATGAACAAAGAGCAAAAACGTCATTCGACACTTAATTCGTGTAAGTGCCAGAAATTGAAGGTTATATTCATATTATTATATATAGGTTTTTATCTTGGCAATACCTACACAAGCAAAGACATAGAGCAAAAAATAATAATGGCGACTCTCAAACATTAATGAGCACGCTAATAAATAGTCATTAAATTTATTCTTGGCTTCCATGGTCACAAAAACTTCACAGAAAGCAGTAACCTAACCTAGTTTCAACGTGAAACCTTGAACTGCACATAAATATACATAGTCATATTTATGCTGGCACCATGTTATAATAAGGTTTATAATGGGCTATAAATTTATATTAGGATAAAATGTATTACATTTTCAGGCCCACAAAAGCTTTATTCTTATAATCCCACTACATTATTACCAACAGCTAAGAACCATATTATACTCGGAGACAAAGTTAGGTACTTCCAGTCAATACACTTACATACATAAAACAACGGGTACTAATATAATAAACTGGTATCTACGAATAGTAATTTAGGAATCTTTAATAGGAACATATATTCCGAATTATTACATATTCCGAGTGTATTCGTATTCCATTTTGAACACGTATCCATTGACATCCCTATATATAAATATTTTAGGACTGTTTTTTTTTATTCCTTACTTATAACTATGTATACAAGCGCAATTCGCAAATAAATTTATCGAATTTTCATAATAATAAGTAATCTAAATTTCACTTCATTATTTTATCTGCTTATGGACCACATCTTCTCAAATCATCATCATCATTATGATCTTCAAAACATCGACTACTTAGTGCAAATAGCCTCTAAATAAACCCGCTGTGACATATGGACAAACGGTTATGACGAAATTATAAGCAATCCTCCTTTACTCCTTTGGCTATGAAAGTCTAAAAAACGACGCGGCTTATAGTTGGAGCACACGACGCTAAGGATTTATATACACAGGGATTATTGGATAAGCCTCCGATTGCAAGACGCTGTAAAGACGACACTACACTTTTACAATTTAGATCAACAAATAAAAGAAACTTCTATGATCTCACCTTTTATTGAAAAGTTCAAGTGCTTTTGATACTGAAATATATTTTATATACACTGCGATCATCATCTAATGGGATAATTCTCACGGGAATAAATATTAAGGCAATAATCGATTACATTCTCAAAATTCTGGCTTGTGTACCTCTTTCACCACATAACTTTCACAATAAAAGGAACTTTAATTCCGTATATATAAACGATTTTAAATTATTAGAATCGTTTCTTGGATCCACTGACTTCAATCCATTACCTTTAATATGAGTAGGAGTATCCGTTCGGTTGAGGAGAAGATTTGTATGCATTATGAAGATCAAAAAACATAAGCAACGTGAAAGTAGATAAAAGTTGGATAGGTGCCACTAGTGGCACGTTCCTTTTACTTCAGCAGCTATGGATCAGTGTAATGGAGTATGCTCCAGAACCCCACACCTCCAGACCTAATTATTAAAAGGGTTAAGTCAAGGTATTCATTGTCAAATTATGTTACAAGTGGCTAATAAATTCATAAACTAAGCAAGTTGTTTCACGCTACTTTCCAATAAAACCATCTTTTCCAATCGAGTAAATAATTTAGTTAATCGTAAAAAAGACATCATCATTACAACATTGTGCCAATTTTACAACGTGAATTAGTTAGAGTGCGAATCACAGCTGTTTTTGTTTACTCGGTCGTAATTTCCCTCAATTCGCAAATTACGACACGAAGTAACGAGATTTCGTAATTGCTCGACTTGTTTAATGTTAACAGTGTACCTAATCCAGATTTTGATTACGTCGGTCGAGAACTAAACAAACTACCACCTTGGTTAGCACTGAACAAATATACATCACAGATATACGGCCGGGAGTATGAGAATCGCGGCGACGATTAACTAATGTTAATCTGACTAATGTGCATGAAGTAAATTAAACTTCTAGTACATCCAGTACAACAAGGTTGTACAGTAATATGGTATTTATATAGGCAAAAATATGCTGTTTATTGGTAAGCGCATTACGTCCAAAACGGCTTTGTCGATATTGATTTTTTACATATTCGCAATCGCCTTTGAAAGTTTTAAAAAGAAATAAAAAATCGAAAAGTTGCCTGAAAAGTTATAAATTGGGAGACATACTGAGAGATTTTTTCTATGGATGGTTTTGGTATCAATTCAAGAACATAACTCACCATTTTAGCGATGTATATACGCCTATTTTGTTACGATTCTCAAATAATTTCCAGGAAAAATATTCGGGACTATTACAAAAGAAAGTTGGCAGGGATAGTCTGTAAGTGGGTTGGGGGTACTGTAACATAATTACTGTAAGTATACTGGTAACGTTCATACACAAAGTGCTTATGACAATTTAATGCTTAATACAAAGTCCATGCGAACAATTTCGCGAGCGGAAACTACTTGGTATATTTAGTTTTTATGCATATTAGCAAGTTACAATTATACCAAGAGACACGTTAACAATAGCTTGGATACGATTTTAAAGCTCAGAGAGCTATTATTCGACCGGGTAGGTACCACCGCTGCCCTCACAATCCGCCGTAAAGCATTACTTGTGTTTCGATTGAAGATGTGCTATTACCGGCTACATTTTGAAGCGAGGCGACCGTTTTAGTGCGCAGAAGTAGCAACGTAGTTATGTTCTATCTCAGACAGGAATTAAGTCGTGTTTGTGGATGTACGTGGATGTCTATTGGCTGCGACTACTTTTCATAAAAAAAAATGCGTTTTTTTCCTAACACAAGAGATTACTAACTCATCGTACATTAAAGCAGCTATTTCTGAACAAATTAACTTGTGAAACGTGCGGCGGTAAGAATGTGACGTTACGCTGAAATGGGTGCGAAAGGTTGATGGATAATTGGGTTGGACATAATTTTAGCGGCGGGACTGAGGTACCGAGTGGATATGAGTGAGTGACGGTTAGGATTTTATTTAATAATGGTAATAAAGTCTTGAACTTTGTGCATAAGAAAGCGTATTATATGAATGGAAAATTTATAGAACAGAAAATATTATCATATGTATTTTTATTCGTAAGACGAAAACGTTACCTTTTAGGATAACATCAAATTGACATTTTAATTACAATAATGAAAATCTTAAAACTAATTATGATAAAAGCCAAACCTAAACAACCTAAAGGGAGTCCATACCCATGCGGCATGGTTCGAAGAACTCTAGCTGTATTTTCGCGTTGAACAGATATCGAAATTCCCTGTGCGAGATATGAACGAGCCCTCTTGTCACCGATGGCGTGAATAACTTACTATAAATTGAAATGGTAATAATAATGATTTTTATTCTACACTCATAAACCCCACATAGGTTTTTCCTGTTTCATTGAGTACCATGAACACACACAAAATGAGTACACAAACATCCAGACGCAGAAACAATCTCAGTTCATAATTTAGGCATTACTCGACTAGATATCAAAGCAGAAAGTCTCTCCATGTCAGGCCGACGGTTACCATTCGACTACGGCTAGTTTAATTTTATGTTAATAGACAGAACAAATAATCTCGTTAATGTTATAAACGTGCGGTTTACGACGCAAACCAAAACTCGTATGCGACGCGTTAGGAGCTGGTACTATCCGTCTTACTAATGCCATTATCTAATTAACTGCTAATGGAAGTAGTTCGGGTTAATTAAGCATGCGGTCGACGGTCCTGTTGATGGATTTCATATTATAATTGTATAATTACCGTAATTCACTCGCCACTGGAGTACCAAAAACTATGTCACGTAATGCTGAGCATCGCTTCTATACTATAGTAGTATAATAGTGTGATATATGAAGGTATTTTTATGACATTTGCGTCAGCTGGGTATCAGCTATTAAATAATTCATATTTTCTTCGTCGTATTCTTGGTAAATATATTCACATACGCAACAAATAGAGTATTCAATGATGTGTTTTACGAGTATATACTCAAAGCACCACACTACAATTTCCTACGATGTTGAAATCACAATATAAACATTCCATCCAAAAAAATTGCCAATTAAAATCTACAAGATGATAGTACCATCACTGTACCCATTATTATTACCGTGTACCTAATCTATTGTGTTTTGGTGGAAAAGTAAAGTTGCCTTATTAAATCTAAGCTGTCATGGGTAGTAACAACTCTGTCGCCTTGAGATAGCTCCCGTTCTTTATGCATTTCATGAATCATACCTCTCATACCTCTTAGCCAACGCCCGCAAGGGTCTGTTACGGCTATCCCGGACCCTGAGCAATAGGGATATACACCGTTCACGAATGAGAGTATTAAAACAATCCACTCGCAATTCGACGAATATATCATTTGACAGGGACTACTTGCCATCAGGTGGACTGGATGTTTTGTTACAACTGCGATTTCGTAAAAACTTATATACCATGCCCAGAATCAAACCATATCTTCGTACACGGACAACCGTAATGGCATACCTGTCATAACAAAATCATTGGTTGATTTTTCTACGGAATATGTAAATTTGCGAATTTTATGGAACAAGGATTAAAAAATTTATAGAATGTTTAAAATAAAAGTATGAATTTATTTTGATAACAACATTAAATGTCTTGTGTCATTAGGAAAACTAGCATTTTTCATTTTGGTACATAAATTATGAAATTTTAAACAGACGGTATAAACACGTTTAATTTGTTTTTTTGCAATTGTTCCAATATTTTTGATGGCCGATTATGCTTGTAAAATATCCTAAGTGGCAACTTATAGAGAAAACATAATAAAAACATAACTATATGCAATAGTGAGGTGCAAGTAGACTTCGTCTTAATAATGTTATTATCTGATAATGGAAGTAGTGAGATTGTTTTCTGTTTGCGGTCGACCGCTACGCTGATGGAATTCGCACATTGTTGCAATATACATAATCAAATTACAGTAAAAAATATCAAAAGCATATTTTCATTGTATATATCATGTTCATGCCATCGAAGTATCAGATTGAAATGCATTATGGAAGTGGTCGGATATTCCCCAGCGCTTTTTTAGGTGTAGGGGAAGACCCTTCTTAATTGTTTGAAGACGGATAAATTAGCTAGAGATACATTTTCATGTAAGTATTTATTTCTAGTCGGATAAAAGTTGGATGGTAGGGATTATGAGGATGATTGAAAGTCAGACGAAGGATGAAAGGACAAGTGGAAGATTGGAGGGATGGAATTTGGATGTCCCCTATCCCAGTTGGAAAGGTGGATGGTAGGAGGCGGTTGAGGGTGAAATAAATGGATAGAGGGAATAGGGAGGATGATAGTTGGAAGTACAGTGTGGGACAGAACACGAATGGATGGAATAGAGACTACGTTGGCAGACAGACGCAGGTGGGAACCAATGAGGGAGATAGAGGGTCAAATAGAATAATTACAGTAGATACTGACTTTTGTTTATGAGCCCTTTTAATGCATAAAGTCTACGTGAAAAAATGTGACGGCTAGTTAATCGTAAAGTATAGCAAGCTATAAAATTTATTTTACTACGACAACATTGAAGCCTATAAGCTTGTTACGGTTCCATACAGGACGACATCTTCGGCACGGCGAGTGTTTTAGAAAATTGAATATCCGGCACTTTCACGTCGCGTACAGAGCCTGCAAGCTTCATAACGTGCACCGGAAATTGTATGCGCCTCGATCTAATAGCATTATCTACTCAAACTACCGAAGTAAGGCAAGCGTTTGATGTTATTTATACTTTGTCGGCGGATAATTCAATTATGGTATTCATTGGCCAAGAGCGAAACAGACATTTAATATTGGTAAAATTTGCGATAACATAAAAAAACAACATATTTTTTAGACTTATGAAATGACACATGAAATCTCTTAATTTTACATTCAAGATATAAATAATCATGTGATTTGTAGGTTATAAGTAATTAAAATGAATAGATTTTATGCTTAATATCAAGCCATTATATCTCTTTTCTAAATATTATAAAACAAAGTCCCTAATCGCGTCTGTCTGTCTGTTCACGATAAACTCAAAAAGTACTTAACGGGTTTTCTCACAGGTTTCAACAATAGGTAGATTGATTCTTTAGGAGGGTTTTGATCCATAATACGTTAAGCCCTTTTTGTAAATTAGGCAAGAAATTAAACATTTACATTCAATGTACTAATTGAGGCGTCGTTCGAAATAGATGTTTCTATTTGTTAGTTTTTGCAAGTAGATAATGATCGGATGCATGAATAAAAGAAAAATAATGCATGTAAATATAAACTCTAATACCCAGGCGAAGCTGGGCCTGTTCGATAGTATTATATAAATCTACCCAATTAAGTCAAAGTGATTATTTTTATTTCATTAAACAATTTAACTATTACATAAGTACTTAGAAATTTTTTGATAAGGTAATAAATTGCAATAAAATTTCTTTTATTTAAATTGGAAGTGTGCAAAACAGTAAATCAAAATTAAGTATCTAAACATTATTATTAATAGTTTCTTTACATGTAAACAATTTAAATACAAATGAGTTGTATGTACAGTGCCCGGAAAGAAAACCGACATATGATTGCGTCATCATAGGATTATATAAGTTGGTTTAAAATGTCACAATCAATGTAAAACTAACAGGACGGGTGCAGCAGCGCCAGCGAGCAGTCCAATATGCGCTATGATGCTTCTCACCTCCATTTTACACATTCCAGTTTTCCCAACAGCCAATTCCTGGACACAGCGGCTGTGAAGAGTGGGAGATACTAAGTGGTACTACAGTATTTATCTCTTTAGCCAACTAGGTAAAGTAATTAATTCATCAAATTATCTATGTAATTAAGTCGATATACATCTAGCCATTATGTAAAATAAATAATGGATTTTTGATTACATCGTCTGATAAAATGTAATTACATGTGCGTCACATAACATACAGTTAAATTAAGATTACTATTCACTATTTCCGTAGATATTTGACAAACTCTGTATAAGATCTATGTTAGTTCTTTCGTGTAAGATATATTTCTCTATAAGAAACATTAATTTAATGTAATAAATTTGAAGTAATTCAGAAAATTTTCAGTGAATGAATAAAACGTAGTCCATTTCTTTATTTGTGCGTGATTTTAACGCGAAGATTACTTAATTCATCCACTTCTAAATGTATCTGCTTCTACCTCCGATCTCGTTATGGCATATGTATTATGATGCTATATTATATAAAAACGGAGTAATGACTAAATACAATTAAGATAACTGACTTATACACAAACTACTGCTATAATAGACATCTAAGCTTATATTTCGCTGGCAAACCCGTAGTTTAACGTTAGATATACATACAGATCAGAAACAGTTAAGACTATGATTTCTAAAGGGAACGCAGCACGTGATCAAGAGATAGCAACACTGTCGCCATGATTTGCAGCTCAGAAAACACATAGTCCTACGACAGAGCTAGGATAGGACCATCAGTTAAGTTCATTATAGATTAATTTGCGTTATATTTTAATTATAAATACGAAATATGTCAAAGTGCAATGTCCGCCTAACATATAAATAGTCGCTACCTTATATCTTTTAGTACCCCTGTGTGAACCCGGTTATCATCAAATAATATCAAATAATACCATCACGCACCCTTCGTATTTACACACAACATACAAAATATAGGCACACTTACGTTAAAGAACGTTACACAATCAATCCCGAGGGACACAAACATCGTCTAATAGAAAATCCTTTTAAGAAAGCTTAAATAAAATCGTTATAGGTACATTACGTCAAAAATTACGTAAATATTTTATCGGTTCAATTTAAAATGGTCGGCAATCGTTTATGGAAAATCGTATCGCAATTTAAAATGTGCATTTTGTAAATTGGCGCACCGGAAATTTCCTGCTCAAATGATTACCATTTCACGTAAAATAGATGATATTTTACCTGTACAGTTAACATATCCTACAATTTCCAATGCATAAAATATGTGATAATTTAAACATGCATCTACGAATCAAGGTGCTTTATCATGGATCCTAATGGACGGCATTTATTAATGTACACTCGATAATGCAACATAATATTTCCGCAGTTTTTTCTCCAATTTATTCTTTCCTTATTCGCATTTTAATGTCGTATTTGCCAAGGACCTTATATTATTTATTATATTACTACGTGCAATATTATGGTTAGTTAAAACCATCGGCATACTTTTGATAGAGGTAAGAGCCTACCTATTTATCACCAGCGATCCCACTCCACTTAAAGATACCCATTACATATATAAGCAGTTTCATTGCTAAAGTAAGATATCGATAAATAAAGCTTTACAATTTAGTCCAGTTCTAAGAATTTTCAATGTGTCTCTCTGTCTATGGCTGACATCAGATAGAACTTCAATCATATTTGGGGGTGGTCACAGATGCTCAGGATTGGCAGTGTCCACTTAACATATGGTAGACAGCTTGCTAGTTACAGCTAATGCTATAAAATCAAAGCCAATTATCCCCGATCTGCGTGTCTATAAAATGGGTATTTTATATGCTGTCGACGTCATTGGCGTACTGCATATTTTTCGCATCAATAGCTCTGCGTTGAATATTCGATCGT
>DWON01008564.1:0-12041 GCA_018251015.1 Phocides pigmalion okeechobee | reverse complement strand
ATTATTAAAGTTCATCGTTGTTCGCATAAGGCTCTACGTCGGAGAAGTCAATAACTATTTGAATGCTTTGCGGTGAGGGGTGCCAAGGCGAGCAGTTTTCCTCTCATACGTAGATAAATGTATAAGAAGTAGTCTAGTTAAGTGAGTATTATTTAAATGATAATTACTACGTGCGGTGCGGCAGGCACGTGTCACGTCACCAATTATGATCTCTGAGAACACCAGGTTTGAATTGTTTTCATATGAAATGCTACATATGAGTGCTGATGATAATGATCGGCACATTATTTTTAAACTCGGTAGGTACTTATTAAAATGTTCTACATTTTTTGTCAATAAATTTATTATCAATTTAGTTGCTGTCTGCGACTTCGGTCACGTGGACCTAATTTTTTTCGAGTTTTCCTATCTGGAATATTCTAATTGCGAAAGGTTTCCATTTATTTATCTTTAAAAAGAAAGTAGAAGATGACCGAAGGATGTTATTATATAATTTATTGTTTAGTTTACAATAATTCTTATATGTGCATATTACTCGACGTATAGCGGTCATTAATCAAAGTTTAATATAGTTTTGTAATATTACATAACAAAGCCACGTAAAGGTAACTGTTTGGAAAACACCTTGTACTTACGTACATTCCCGCTACTATTAAATTCACTACGTTTTTTTTTTATTTACTTATAGACCTAATGAAATTAAATGAACGAACATGATTATGCTAAGGATGCTTATAGCAATATATTGAAAGTTCCATCAAAATTTATTAAGCCTGTCCTGAGATTAGCGTGCACAAATTCACAGACAAACGGTAAAAAATCTAACAATTATTGTTTGAGGTTCTATTTCATTAAAAAAGGCGTCTGATAATAGCTTTTCTTAAATAACTTTAATGACAGACAGTTGAAATACAGACAGCGATAAGTTACAATTGTATTATTGGCACAGATAGATATATGTATATATCATCTGTAAGAGTACCTGAAAGTGCTGTTGAACTAAAATAAATTAAAAACAAAAAAAAGAAGATACATGTATTTTATCTAAGAAATTGAGTCACCTCATTTGAACATATCTATGTAAATTTTAAAATATGTCCCTGTCATTAAGTTAAAACTGGATAGCAATGAAGGTAAATGAATAAAATGGTTGTGTATTAAATTATTTAGCTATAACATAATATTACGTAGTTACAAATCATTAAGTAAATTGGTATGCCGATCACTGAAATCGTTTACAAGGGCAACATGACTAATATGAATTGCAAAGTTGGGGGCTTGGCTCTGACGTCATTTTACCGACGATAAATACTTGCCTCTCTCTCGTAAGATCGACAGTATATCTTGAGAGAGTTAAAGGCAACTAGAGTGGATTGAATGTAGGTAGGTAATATTTAGGTTTTTGTGGACAAACCAGATTCGAGACATGGGAAACAGATGAAAGTCTGGGATCTCTCAAACTGGAACGGTATTGGGTGAAATATACACTACATGAAGTCACTGCTCTAACTTTAAGTCTGCCTTTTGACCATCCGGCTATAACTTTCAGTTTTGAATGTTCATCATAAAGTTATCACGTTACATTATTGTATTGTTTATTTGCCAAAATGACGAAACCTTTTCTTTTTACGTAATATGAAGGAAGAACTTTTGTCTCCAAAAGGTTGTGTGCAAATGCATTGAGTCTGGGTGCATTCGGTGTTCAATTCAACTAGGCCTCACCTACTATTCATCTCCCCTTCACGTGCCTAGTTCAGCGTTGAAATACCTATCACAACTTGACTGTGAAATAATTTTACAAGTCATGTATACCTCTACTAATGTACTCATACATTACCTCGATGACCTCGTTGTCTGGGTCTATTGACGTCCGCGCATACACCTGAATGACCTTCAGCGAATACTGTTTAGATATTTTGAGTTCATCTTTATAAAATGCCTTGCCTAGCCAGCGACTTCTAGACGACGATTCCGATACCATGTAAGAAACACGTAATAATATTTCAAAATTATCTTGTCTTGTCTTGTCTCGGTTTTCGTATTATCTCATTCTTCACTTTAACTTGACTGTATTTGTCTTCAAGTTTTGTAATATTTTTGTTAGTCCATAGTGAGCTGATATTTTTCGTAATCTCAGTTTTTCGGTAATCGTTATTATCCTGTGCAAATCGAATCATATTTTATTGCATTTTATAGGTAAATAAATGTTTCCGTGATCAGTAATGGCAGAAATGCTCGGAACTATATGGCTGAGGCAATTTTCCACTTTGCTTGTTAAGGTTTTTTGCATATAAGTATATATAATTCGAAAAATATTTTTTCTTTAATGATTTGATGTATTCACCAAGTTATGGTCAGAGTAACATATATAGTATATACATTATATAGTAATACCATATTTTAAGCTATGTGCCAACATTGTACTGACACTGATATGGCACGAATTATAATGTCACGTTGGTGTTGTTGAGGTTGCATGCAATTATTTTAATTACTTATAAACGGTTTTTTGTGTGATATAGGTATAAGCTTATTGATTTCCTTTTAAAAAATTAAAAGTAAAGACTGCGGAGTCAAATCAAATCTAATTTAACGTCAAATGGTGAGCATAACGAAATCCATCCATCTATTTGATGAAAGAGACATTAAAATAAATTATATTTAAGTACGTACCTAACTAGTTGCAACATTAACGAGAGATAATAGCTTGCCGAGGTCAGTCTATAGGGAACGCTGGTAGGTAGGTACTTGTACTAATATCGTAATCATAAACAAAGTACACATATGTATTCTTGTTCGTGTAAAATTTGTTTCGAAATTATGTTCACCTTGCCAATTGTCCTTGAAATATCATGGTGAAATAATATCCATTATCACGTCTTCACCGCACGTGTGCCGCGCTCTGGTAGTCGCGAGCACATTTCTATTTACATTTGTCAAAATTACATATCATACCTTTAGAATGATAAAACAAATATAATCAAGTGTTGGGGAAAAATGAAACTACAATTCGTATTCGTAGGTATATAATTTTTGTAACAAACCGATACTTTTCAATTGTAGTTATTTATAGAAAATTGTCGTTATTTAAATTTTATACTATAGTACATATCTACATCATTGTAAATGTAATAAATAAGACAAAAGAGTTGATATTGGACTCTAACTCAAATTCTTCAAATATTGAAATGGGTCTCTATTATTGTAAAGGTGCGATACATTCGGCTATAACTGACTATCTCAGTATACTGCTCTATCATTCCTGTCCAATCGTAAAATTTATAATTCGTCTTTCATAAAATTCCGTTATTTTTTTAAGACGTACAGCAGAAAAATAGATGGGCGTAGAAAATACCATTTATATTTAAATTGCAGACAGTTGATAGTGACGCCAATAAATGCGAACACGAGACGAGTCTCTGTAAACATAAACCCAAGTCGTGTCCAATCAATTTAAATCAATGTTAGGTAGAATATCATTTAAAATGGAACATGTTAAAGGTATTAAAAATCTAAATCTTTTGTACTAGAAGTTCCAGCAGTAGTAGGTTTTTATTTTATCTAAATTTTGCTATTAATATCAAGTTTAACACTTATCTGTTTATCTTTTATTGGTCAGTTGTATAAACATTAAAATTGTTAACATTACACAGAAGGGAATATTTTAATTAATAATGGTTTGAACATACGCTTCTATGTAATATATTTTTTAATCCTCTATTCTTTTTGAGGGTTATTTAAGGGCGTTTATTTGATTTGATTGCATGCTCGTTTTCCATTTCCGCTGAACTTATTAACATTTAAATTACCATAAATAAAATTGTAAAACTAATTATAATAAAAATGTAGCCTAAATAATTTAAAGAGACTCCATGCCCATGCAGCATGGTGCCAAGAACGCTAGCCGCATTCCCGCGGTAAAGAGCGATTATTAGCGTGAAATTAAATAAATTAAATAAGAACTTATGCCGCTACTATATTTTTTCTGAGTGACGGCATAACAAATATATGCACTATACAAACATATTTGTAATGTAAAATTGGATTGAATAATGTAATATGCACATAAATATTATTGTGCACTAAGTAAAGGCGTAGGTAATATTTATTTTATGACGTCAGAAGCAATCGATCTTGATTATCGATAAGTCACACGATCGATGAAATAATAAACATGTTTTTCTTGACAGATTAACAAGTTCAATAATACTTTATGTAATCCCTTATGAAAACAAAATTTGATATTTTGTAGTTAAAAATCTCGACTCATGGGTTCTTACTTATTAGCTACAAATTTGTGGTTACTTTGAACTTATAATGCTGAAACATTGGGACCTAAAATTAATTTTGTGTAGTCGTTGAAATAACTAACACATTTTTTCGTAATTATTGCGACCATAGCTCGACCTGTTCAGTATTAACGTCACCCTCATATGAAATAGCAACTCTTATACATAATTACGACTTACGACCTCAGATAGGACTTATGTTTCAAGTTGCATCTCGACATCGATAGACTGCAACGACTTTTCTAATGAACAAAACAGATTGGATAAAAAGGCTATTACTCTTACCTAATATTTCGTAGGTATTTCGGCATAAATCAGGTGTCTTGATTAGATAAATATCTTAAAGACATAGCTAAAAATAAGCATTCATCAATCAGGCTTTCAGATAGAAAATATGATTGACTTTTAAAGACAAAGATCTGAATAGTTTATGTATATCTAACTGTTGGGGTTCTGAAGGGGTAGACTAGGTAGAGTAGACTATCTTATCTACACACGTGGTTAATCTATAAGTCTGCACCTTTTGCATATTAAGTTAAGCTCCCAAGGAGAACAATTGTTTTTAGGAAATACTAAAACAAAATATGTATATTGTGTCGTGTAACTCTTCGTACGCAAATCCGTATGCATATGGCTACTTATGGCTTTTTATGAATTTATAAGCTCGCTTTTCGATTTACCTATTATTTTCTTCTATTTTTATCATCGCTGTAGTTCATCATTTACGGTACGTGTCAACTGACATGGCTATTGTTTAGTTATGAAGCAGTAATTGCATATATAACTAAAATAATTGTTTAGATATTCAACGTTTGTGTCACTTTCAGATATGTTTAAAGTTTACTGTATTAGAAATAACGAGTTAAATAATTGAGTAGTTAGCAGGTATTTCTGTCTATCTCAGCGTCCATTAAAATAAAAATGTTAGAAAGTGACAAATACGTTGTACAAGTAAACAGTTGTTTAACTCCTCTTAGCTTACGACTGTATATTTTTTATAAAACCTCTGCGAATTTTTTCTCCGTAATTTGAATAAATTTTATTCGCCAAATTATGCAGTCGGTTCTTAAACTGAGATATAAATTGTTATTAAGTGCTATAAGCATATCTTATCATTGTTTATGCCCCCAGCAACATGTCCCATATAATCTATATGTCAATATTATTTGTTACGTTTCGCGTTTAATAACTTAACTACACAGATACCCCGTTATCGGTCTTTGTTCTGTAATAACTTTTTTCTTCGTATATTCAAAGATCAAATGTCAAGTAGGTACAGATTTTTTTGTAATATTCCAGATATATTTTTAGAAATAGTCAGCCGCAGATAATTATTTCCTGTTAGAAATTTATTTAATATGCTTTTTAATTTTGAAATGCACAGATTGTCATTTTTATATAGAATCATTAGATTTAATTACGAGGACGTTTAATTTTTATATTTAATCGACAATGAATATCTTAAAACTAATGGAAACGTAACCAAAAAAAGTCTACAGAAGTTCGTGCCCACAATTATTATATTAATGTTGTAGGACTTTATATTATAGTATATTATGATTAAGGTATTACTTATATTCATGTAAAATACACGTTTTCTGAAAATCAAACTTTTGTGGGTTAAATAAACAAAACATAAAAGATTCTGCAATAAAGAAGTCAAATATTTGTCAAGCACAATTTTGTGTACATATTTGGCAGTCGTTTCGTGATTAAGCGGACGTACTTTATTGATTTAAGCGGATAAAGTCTTGACCGGTGCGAGAATTTATAGTTCGATGGGGAGGTACTACTATCGATCTCATAACCTGCTGTAAAGCAACATTTGTGTTACGTATCGAGCGGTGCAGTTCTCGATACCACTTACAAGCGAGACGAGCATTTTAGTCCTTATTAGTAGTAATGCAACTGGATGTGATCTCAAAGAGAACTTCGACCCTGTTTAAAGTTGTTTGAAATTGACATTTTCATTGAATTCAATACTAAATTCTTTTTTTTTTCAATTACTTATTTAACCAGGAGACAAGGCATAGCAGAACGTTTGATGTAAAATAACGATAAGATATAAATACTGTAATTTTCTAATGCTATAATTTAATTATTATAAAGTTAGCATGATAATCCCGCTGTTAACAAAAACCTATTTTTAAAATAAGCAATGATGATTTGTTAACAAATGATGTACCTTTTGCACTCATACGCTATTCCCAATATGTAAGATAATAGGTATTTATTAACTTAATTATAAGTCGCTTAAACGTTAATCCGAATTTCTGAGAACCGTGTCTTTGACCGCAGAAACAAACCTACGCGCCACAATAACTCTATCTTGTCATGTGCTTTCTCGTCGGGGGAGTGCGCTCATGAGTAGCTCCGATTGGCCGGTTCACCGTGACGTCATGGGCTGATTTATTTTGAAACATGTTTTTGCTCACTCGTAATGTTATCCTGATAAGATAGAGCCGCTCGACCGACTATATTTATCTAGACGGTATAAAAAGCTATCGCGAATCTTGCTCGGTTTTAGTTCGCAGGCATATTTGTGGTAGGCTTCATCTCTTGCTTGCAGCATTCCAATACTATTATTTTAAATAAATATCAGCACAGCTGAATAATATAAGCATCCTTTGCATAATACTCGTTATTTTTCGCATTCCTTCGTACAGTAACGATGATGAAAAAGAGGAATTTAGTGGCACAGTTCAATACCCTAATCTCGTAAGTAGTATAAGCACTAAAGTTTGCAAACATTATAATATTTTGATACCTAATAATAAAAGAATACATTATTGTCTATTAAATAGTGTTTATATATTATTTTTATTTGTTCGCAGGGAGTTTGAGCCATTCTCTTCATCACCTCCCGCTCCTGAAGATTCTTTCTTCTACATGAGATACCCGAAGACGGATATGCTTTTTGGCAAAACCAAGTTGGATACTGTGAATTCGAAAATCGTTGACTCCGAGAAGGAACTAGGGGCAGCAGTATCGTTCAACTCGATCAAGGAGAAAGACTGGTCGAAGCACACTAAACCCTGCCAAGACGTGTTGCACGGCATTGCGCCTATAAATACATCCGGTAAGGGCACTATGCAATTAGTTCGCTTTGTTGCATCGGTTGCATGCTAGCTCTAGTGTAGTTTGGCGGTTACTATGTTATCATTTAAAATATTACTCCTGTCTTACATATGGTTAACATTGCGGTTCAGGATCTATTTCGATATGACGTCTGTCATTGAAACAAGAAAGCGTGTTAAAAACAAGATCTTTGATATTTCCTTCTATAAAATTATAAAAATAATTTTGTTCCTAATCCCCGTTGAAAAGGAAGTTAATTTGACTGCTTTTCTATAATTGTATTTTTCTTGAAAGTCCAAGTACTTTTTTATTTTGAATGTTACTGTTGAAACGGTAATCAACGCTTAATTATCCGTAATAATCATAATAATGCATACACTTTTTTCTTTACCTAGTATTTGGTGAATTAAATCCACAGAGCAGTACATGCTTCTAATCTTATGTTTGCATCAATATGGATATCTATTATATAAACTCCCTATCTGAATTACATACAATGAGTTTTAATCTGGTCGAGTACCTATAATTCAAAATTCAGGTCTTCCATTCTTATCTGTATTTTCAAGTACCTACACATAAATCCTATAATCACAAAGAGCGCTTATCGACTTACCACCCACTTTGCGAATCAATTGTTTCAATAATGGTTATTCCAATGTTTACAAATCTTTAGTTTACAAACCCAAAGTTTACAAAAGGACTACGTAACGTGAGCAACATCACGTCATATAAGTCAAGAATTGTCGTCATGATAGATTTTTCTTTATTTGCAAGAATTTAATTGAATTCCCATGTTTAGTGAGGCATCTAGTAATAACGTCAAAAAAAGACAAGTAAATTTTACTTTGGAACATATTTGAAAATGTTGAAAGGCCTCGTATATTTTCGGATTAACCGTGTGTTTTAGTCCTTCTTCATGAATTTCCGTAGGTAGTTTCGAATTTTGACTTTGAGATAGTTTCCGTTGCGAACTCGAAGCGACCGGTATCCACCGGTAATCTTTCTTGAAATATAATACATAATAAAAGCTTGAAATCAGTCGAGCTATCTTGCTAAGTGCACGTGAGATAAGTAGTGTGATTAATGCAAACAAAATAATCTAAATGTTACTAAAATGCAATAACAGCACTAACACGTTACGCTAACAAAGTTACAGGAATAGTTATAAATATTATTGTTATTTGAATTATCTATACATTGTTTGCGTTTCGTCGTACCATCGTGATTCGTGACTGCAATGTTTACCTGTGACGTAAAATACATGGTAGAGTTTTTATCACAAGTTACAAATAGAACAGCATGTATTTCGTAGACGTGGCAACGATACATAGATAAACATGCAAGTGTTTGAAACATGTGAAGTTAGGTTTTATACAAAAAATAGTATTTTCGATTTTTTAGCAGTTGTTTACCTATTTTAAGACTTACATGGACAAATACGGAAGTCAACAAAAAGAAATGATTTTATAAATTTCTTTTATGTGACAAGAGTAGCAAACGAAAATGCAAGCCACCTGATGTTAGATGGTCGTTGTAGCATCCGACATCCGATCTCAAATAAGACTGATATCCTATTGGACGATGTACATCATCTACATATGTACTCCTCATCGTTGTACTCGTGAGAATTAAGGTGGTTACCCCGCTTTTCAGTGTAGCTGGTAATCACACCTCTGCAACTGAAACGCCAACGACGGATTATAAAGGTGGCTGTTGTATCTCACAGCAAAACTTTAAGTGTACCATCTATTATCGGGATAATAGAAGCGGAAATAGGGGTAGTGTTGATACTCAAAATCATTTCAGTCTAACCGTACGTTAGTGCTTTAAATAACATGCACTTATTCCTATAATAACTTGCATTAGTAAGAGTTAAGTGAGGTTTTCATTTATATATTTACACGAGGAAACAAAGAATAATAAAATGGTTACACGAGCCACATTCAATGGATAAACAATATGCACCTATATCAATTGATGTCACGGAATAATCTAGTAAAGGAATAATTTTCCATTGAACTGGTTAGATCCCGCGAACGTAGTATATATATGTACGTACGTAGCAATATTATGAATATATATATTTATTTACGGAAGTAAAAGAATCAATAAAAGTATTTGTTATGGTCTTGAAAACGACGTGTTTTCAATGAGTTGTTGTTTACTTATGGAATGGAATTTAAAATAGTTTGATTGTTTTTTTCTACGTTTTCTAACCGAACAGCATTAGTAACTTATCTGTCATCGTTATTATTATATGTTTTTAATATAAGAAATCTGGGATCACATTAAGGCGAACTAAGACAAAGGGCAAAACTGTTCGCTAACATTTACTTTTAATGGTAATGCAAATCAAGAGCGGATTTGAAAATCAGATTTTTCTGGAGTAAAACTTATCTATATTCTTATGCCAGTTGTACTTCTTACCTGGAATACTATAAAAACTTGTTGCTTCCGTAATTTCAAATATTCGTATCGATAAGTCCGGTAGCATCTTTACATTTCAAAGCACTTTTGCTGTTAATTTATTTTTTCATCTGAATCTGACATTTCGTCAAGGTGGTAGAACGAACCCGGTAGTTGGTCACCGGATCGATGTTCAGTGAACTAAATGCTCATTATATTAATACGTAGACGTTGAATATTGCGTCGCACTTTTCTAGAATTTGGCATCTATAAAAAGAGGAAATGAAACTTACGGAAAAAATGATTTAATGGATAAACTGAAACCTAAGATACAGATTGACGTTTCCAAAGTAGGTAGTGTCATATATATCGGAGGTCTACTAAAATGGACAATACCAGTCCAGCTATTTACATAATATCAATGTGTCACATATATTTTAATGTTAGGAATCGTCCCGATCAAGGGTTAATCGGGTCGAGCCAATGAGCTTTTTAACGAACGACACCTGCCACGTCTAGATTAGGCCCTTGTTGTATTTTTTGGATTTGGTGACTGATGACCTAATGACCACTTCAGTAGGACTACATTAAATTTGTGATTTGTATTGTTCCAGCAAGCTCAGTAAACTTGAAGCCAAAGCCAGCTGGAACAGACGATGGGTTCAAAGGCGAGGGAGCTGCGTGCGGCAATTCTATCGTCAAGGTCAGTTGATAAACGGACACTTAGTGGTTTTAGAAACCGATATATGTACCTTTATCAATATTATTATTCGCTACTGTATGAACACTTACGACACCGTTTTTTTATGTGAGAAGAGCAATGAGCATGCAAACCACTTGATGTTAAGTAGTCGCAGCCCATAGACATCTACGTACAACCACAGACACGACTGAAATCCCAATTGAGTTCGAAAGTAGATACATTGCTACTCCTGAGGACTAAGATGGTCGCGTCGCTTTAAATTATAGCTTGCAACCGCAACCTCTCCAACCGAAACACTAATAATACTTTACAGCGGATTATGAAGGCCGCGTTGGTACTCCCCGGTCGAACTATAGTTCTCTCACCTTTCAACGTGTTAGCAAAATGACGACACTAAGTTATTGTTATATAAAGGAATATTATGTATTTTGAAGTAGTCTTCATGATAAAAGCCAGACAGACTTGTCTAAAGATTATCCTCGAAGCGATAACCAGACAGTATTTTCTAAACTTGATCCTTGTATTGATAACCAAAAAATACATATATATATACATATATATAAAAAGTGATTGCATAGCATTGACATTTTCTAGCGTGTATTGGCGAATGCTCCATCCATATAGTTATTTGGGTCATTAGTGCTGGTTTGTCATCAACGTTCTGGGTTCAATCTTATGAAGATTATCTTGGTCTGAAAAGTGAGTGGTTAGGCTTTTATTTATTTCGTTATGCTATGTCCCCAATCGCATTAACTGGCTCGGTTAAATCTGTATCGTTCTACAATTTCAATTATGTAAGCGCGGCAATGATAAATTGTTCCCGGGTCAGTTCCAACCTCGCATATGAGGTGCAAATGATAACATACGTCAGCGGTTATCGTGTCTTTTCCTCTATGCTTTGTAAAATAATGTCAAATTGCATCATGTTTTGTATATGTGTTTACGTTCGCTTTTGTTTTTCCCTTTTCGTAAATTTATAATTAATGAGAGACTAACTGTAAAACAAGTCTTCGAATTTCTTGATAATTTTCGTAATGGCATTAGTGACTTATAATATTTAAAGGTTGGAGTTCGACCGGGGAGATACCACCATCACCCTCATATTCCGCCATAAAGCATTGTGTTTTGGTTGGAGATGTGCGGTTGCCGGCCACACTTTGTAGCGACCATCTTAGTACTCTGGAGTAGCAACGTATCTAGGTTTAAGTACAGATAGGACTTCAGTCATGTTTGTGGACGTACAACCATAAACATGACTGAATATCTATGGACTGCGACTACTTAACATCAGGAGGCTCGCATGCTCGTTTGCTACTCTTCGCATATAAAAAAAGGAAAAAACTAGATGATAAAAAACAAATATTAAGTCGAGGAGCCCACCGGCAAATAATTGCTCAAAATATTGTTGTAACCTGGCAACGTGTAATCCATTACGGATTTTACTTTTTCTAGTACAAATAACTTGTTATTGAACGAGCACCAACCAGGATATATTTGTAAACCTGACATTGACAGACTCGAGTCATATTAGTATAATTTCTAGTTTATATCACACGGCTGCGTGG
>DWON01008563.1:0-12042 GCA_018251015.1 Phocides pigmalion okeechobee | reverse complement strand
GGGTGGCGGTGGTGCTGCCCCGGGTGAACTCTAACGGCTCTACCACCTTTAAGCACCTATGCACAACATCAGACAGGACTTGTCTTATTTGAAGTTAGACGTAGACGTGTATTTGTTTATGAATATAAAACAGCTATGCATTGTTTACTTCATCCAAGAAATTTCAGGGAACAATTTTGTTTTTTCTTATACATACATTTATACTTATTACTAACTATTTATTATTTTGAAATTATTATCAAATTGGAATCCGTAACAAAATCCGGCAAAAGTATAGCATCCTTGCGTCTATTTCATTCTGCAATGTTTACGTGAAAATTCCGTTAAAATCTAATTGGTTTTATCCAACACGAGTTTGCATGTACGTAAAAACAGTAATTTTTTTAACTTCCTGTTTCATTTATTTTGTTATCATTCTAATTAAAAGTTTTAACACTTATTTGGAAGGCACATACTGACACTATATTTTTACTAGAAAACTATAATATCGTATTTATAACTATATTATGAAAACTGTTAAGTGTTTGATGGCAACGAACGTTTTTGGTCAAATCTGGAGCGCAACTGTTTGCGCAGATAAGATAAACTATCTACTGTATTCCTGTTAACATAGATAGCGTCAATTTGTATAATAATTCTCTAATAGTGGTGTAAGGAACATTGATGTTTGAATATATTAATAATTATTTCTGATAATATTTATTCCTGTCATTTCTTCGTAATTTGTAAAAAATAATATTATAGATGATTTGAATGAGTTTTGTGTATGGATTCAAATATTATTATTGTATGGCGACCGGCGAAAGGCGTCTGTTACGGCCACGATGTGAAACGCAGAAAATTCCGGGTTCGATCCCCGACTAGGCGAATCAAAATATTTATTATTCTGCTTTGGGTCTGTATTTTTGAGGTCTCGTTTACATTATGGTACACAAACATCCAGACACAAAAGATATGTTTACGACTCTTGAAATTCCATTGTGGAGATATGTTTGTAGATCATCAACCAACCAGTTAATAGTTAAATGGCTCATTTAATATGTTTAACCGTGACTACGAGCCATGCAACTGGTTCTAAATATCAAAAATTATATCTTTAAACGTGAGTACCCGGTAACATAATATCTTTTTAAAATCCTATAGTACCCGGTATATAGTAAAAATATATTTATTTTCATATTCAATGTTCTTTACGTCGCTAGTACTTAGTTAAAGTCTGTACACATGTAGATTTATATTTTTAACATTGTAATAGAATATTTTATTACAACTTACGTTACTAAAATAATGAATTTTACATCAGTGTATCTTATGTAAAGTGGATTCTTTATACTCTTTATGGCACTCAATAAACTACCAATATAATTTTAAGCGCGACGGGTTTTTAATTGCGGCGATGTTTATATAAGTCAGCATTGCGAACGACGCCGCTATACTGGAGATGTTTTGACCTGTTGTGTTTTGAAGCATCCGGGTAGTGTCTATACATACGAACGACGAGTGTATGGACGAATACACAGCCATTGTATTCGTCTATACACTTGTACAAATTTTGTATTTATATATTAGTTTTTGTATTTTGTTGTGTTCAAGCCGCATGCAAAGATAAACAATTGAATTCCCGCAGTTAAGGTGTTCGAATTCTGTAATTCTATCAAGAGATTGCGTTATTTTGTGTTGGAATATAGTACGTGTGTACAGACGTATTTTATCAATGTTATAGTCGTGAAGAGGCACTAATTTGTTGGTGTGTAATAATTTTATCGATACACGTTGAGCTTCATAGTTTATATACAAAGTATCTTGTAGTTTCAAAAGTATAACGTATCGTTTAGACTAAGGATCAGTCATCGATGTCACTCAAGTTTAATAAAGATTGTTTTTAAATATGACTTTTATTAAAGGAGTATACCTTGTTTATTTCATTTTTAGGTAGAACTCCGTTCTGAGGATATGAATGGGTATCTTTAGTTAGATAACTAAAGATACCCATTCATAAGATATCAGATGATATATTATGATTAATACCATAAAATTAATTATAATTAAAACTTATTCGTATGAAGCGTATGATACCAAGCATGCTGGTCGCATTCCAGCGTTGAATAGCGATCGCATTTCTCTGCGGGGAGGCTGTTCGCATTCCCACGCCGAATAGCGATTGCAATTTTCTGCGCGTGGCATGCAACATCAGTAGCATCTATCAAACGTTAGGCTTTAAAGGTGGGAAAAATATAGTTCGATCGGGGAGGTACCACCGCCGCCCTCATAAAAGCATTACTTGTGTTTCGGGTGGAGAAGTGCGGTTGTCGCTTACACTTGGAAGCGAGGCGACCATCTTAGTCCTTAGGAGTAGCAACGCATCTATGTTCGAGATCAGATAGGATTTCAGTCGTGTTTGTGATTGTACGTGGATGTCTATGGGCTGCGACTACTTACCATCGGGTGTTTTTTTTAAATATTGGCACTTTGGATCCATTGACCTAAAGTTTTGAAGACAAACGCAGGAGAGATACTTTCAGGTGTACTTAAAAAATAAAACTAGAAAATAAATAGTAAAAAATTTATTGTAAATAAAAATATATTGTACTCGATTTAACGTAAAATATAATTCGTTCAGAATTATCTTAAACATATTTACAGATGGGGACATATTTACATTAATTATGTTATTAATAACGTAAAAAATATTATGTACTACGTGTGAATTTGTTATCTAAAATTAATCTAAGGGCCACTTTGTACTAAAATTAAATAAATTGGTGTTAAAAGCCTCACAAATAGCTTTTTATATTTCCATTTACTCCTTTTGAGTACATAACATGTTTTATATAATCGTTTTATTGACTTATCTAATGACGGTTGGTACATTATTTTATAATCATAATCAATATACATGCAAAATAGTTTTAAGTATATATTATTGTATAAGATTTACTATAAAATGGCAAACGACATTTTAAAATAATTCACACAAGGGAAAAAAATACGGAGGATAATAGTAGTTTTATGTAGATGGCGCCACTGTATTTGCTTATCTGACGTAACAAATTTCTGTTAAGACTAATAATAAAAATTAAAATGTTTTATTAATTTTATGTAGTATAGTTGGCTACAAAACTAGATTATTTGTTGTTCAGCGTAACAAGAAAAACATTGTTATTATAGTTTCTGAGATATAAAAGTAGCGACCATACGTTGTTTTTTGTGATGTATTTATTATTTTGGGGGTTTGACTTTTATTTATTGTGATGCATAATTAGACGTCCACCATAGATTCTTAGAATAAAATAGACCGTTGTTTAAAATTTTACGATGGCAGCGTGACTACTGATAGTGTCTTGTCAGGTAACAAGGTACAGGAGATTATTATGAAAGGAATAATAGTTCGACTGAAAAGTTCCTACTACTGACCTCATACTCAGTACTCACCAAGTTGGATCTACAACGCTTCTAAGTACAATCTCGGATACAATTTCAGTCGTGTACATGTGTGGATCTTCATGGGCTGAAGCAGTTACTTGACATGAGGTGGCAATGGTGGTTGGACGTGTGCTACTCAACTCATTAAAAATAAACTGTTATTTTATTATTAAAACACAGGCGAAACATTATCATACAAATTAAAAAACATAGGTAAAATATCAAAATACAAAGATATGGGACATTTACCAATAAATTATATAGGAAGCAGACGGCGGGTAGTGACGAAGTAGATCTAGCGATTGAATTTGATGTTGGCTTGTGCAAAATTAAGTACGAGTTCATTTTACATTTAACGATGCCAGCGGCTCGCGGGAATAGAAGTATTAAAATATCGTTTTTTAACTGATCAAATTCCCATGGATTTATTCCCGATGATCCGCAGTTGAATGGGGAAGAAATTTTGGCAACACTTAAGTTGGGTTAAACAGTTCCGCCTGTCAAGGAAGTGGACCGTCGTCTGCATTAGCTCCACTTGAAATACATAACGCGATTAGTGATTTTGGAAGTACCGAACTGAACTACTCCCGGCATTGAAAGCAAAGCTAATGCTTAAGATCTTTGACAGTAAGTAAAAAGTTGCTTTAAGAAAACAATATATTTTATAAATATAAAGATTAATAATCTTATAAAACCTATCTCATTTTGTTTGTGTTAAAATATTAAAAAAAAAACAACATAAAAATAAGAGGATCATACAATTAAAAATACCTACCTAAATAAAGTTGTCATTCACATATTCTTGTGAGACACCTTAGAATTAAATATGATTTTCATTAAAACTAAGCAACGATCATATTTTCGAATACACAAAATAATAAGCTGTAATTAATAGAATTCTTTTCTTAATACATACAGAATTCCATTCCATTTTACAACGTTATGAACATACTGTTTTGTCCCTTTCTTCAGTACAAAAACATTTATGGTGCACAATAAATAATTCTTGTAGTGAGTTGGTCGTTAAGATGATGTGAATAGACCACTTCATTTCAACAAATCTAGCGCATGAGTAAAAATATTACCTAAATTAACATTT
The DNA here is from genome assembly GCA_018251015.1 of Phocides pigmalion okeechobee. Lineage (NCBI taxonomy): Eukaryota > Metazoa > Arthropoda > Insecta > Lepidoptera > Hesperiidae > Phocides > Phocides pigmalion. The sequence goes on along the minus strand of DWON01008563.1, from coordinate 7,520 downwards.
TTATATGTTACGTTAGTAAATGATATAAAATTACAAAATGAGAATCAAATAGAAACATTATCTACATACATAGATATTTAAAACTTAAAAAATCGAAAAGAAAATTGCCGATTATTCTAAATTGTCTTTGATAAAATGTGTTTAACAATACATAAATATATTTGTGGGAGTAATTATCACATTCTGGCAACACTAAAATGTTCTATTGCACGGTATAATAAGTTACACTATTTGACTAGGAATTATTATTTTATAATAATGGTAACATTGTTTTTTATAGTGTGGATCGTATTAATAAAACATTTTGCTTATCGATAATTGAGTATGGAATTAACTAGGTCTTAGGATTACAACATAGTAACTAGTCCTAATTTTGTTAACTTAATTTGTAAAAATAAAAGACAGAGATTGTAGGAAAATGTTTGTATGAAAGAGTTTGTAATGAAGAGTAAAAGTACATACAAATTAATATATTTTCCGTTAATACATAAAATATGGAACAACATATTAGAGTAGCAGTAGTGCAATAATTGATCATTTTATGAAACACAAAAGAAAAGTAATTGATGAAAGAGAAATGTTTTTATGTGGTTGTAATCTAAAGGATTTAAAAAGTTGTCTAGTCTCGAAGTCAATCTAGTTGCAGTTTAAATAGACGAAAGGGACAGGCAAAAGATTTAATTTTTTTTTATATTACAACAACGTAATTCATCGCGATCTTTCGGAATCCTCAAATTTATCTTGTTTTAACAATGTTGAAATAATGCTATTTATTTTAGGATCTTAGCTACCTTTCCAGATTTTGTTCACATGTATATGACGTCATAGTCGTTTACGATTACGAATTTATTCCTTCTATTTTTAATTTCAAATGAAAAGTAACAACATTTATTCCGACATGAAATATTATAAAATATATTGCACATATATGTTGTTATAAAAACGGCGGTATCTATTCCCTTGCAACTAGGACACAAGAAAAAATGAGGAGCTAATGTACTAAACCAGTATCACATTCACGGTAATACATTTTCACCATATTACGCGGTGGGCAACTTAAAATACTGTCGTCCGATACTCAATTATCGCATACTTAAAATTAAGTTATATTTAAGGACAGAAAAATGTACAAACATTATTCACAGATCTTCCATACACTACGATATACAAGATATAAAATGTTCTATTATTTTATTTACACATTTATCTAATGTTTGGCATGTCGCACCCCTGTTTCCATGGCTTACACAGCTAGGCGGCTACTCCTAGGTGGGAGCTTCTTCTATTTGGTCTAGAGTCGCGTTTTTACTCTCCTGCGTCCTATTTAAGAGAAAATCCAGATCGTGCGATATTTTGTGTAACATTTTCTCCGTTTCGGGCGAGTCGTACGCTTTGTTCCACTCTCTATTCACTTGTTCTATATCTGACTTAGATTTCGGTTCCTCCTGAACGACTTCCATGGACGGTAGCGATATGCTTGACGTGAATTCTTTGTTGGTCTTTTTCAAGCAGCTCTTGATTGGTGGGGACGTGATTTTGGAGACGTCGGGATTGGATTGAACGCAAATTGAACAGGATTCCTTGGACGCGTCGAATCTTTTGTCGTAGGGCTCGAAGTCTACGGAACAAGTGAGGAGGGCTGGGGATTCTCTAGGGGGCGGGTTATTCAGCACTCCCAGCTCGAGACACACCCTCGCCATGTACTCCGGTTGGGAGGGCGCGTGGGGGATGAGGTCGCAGACCGCGTGTGTGGTCACGTGGTGGTCGTAGTGGGGGCTCAATATGGCTTCCTTGTACTCAACGCAACGGACTATATCCGCTCGGCTGTCGGGTGTGGATTGTCTTCTGCAAAAAAATTTGGTACTGCAGTTAAAATTTATGTAGAATAAAAGTGTTTTATATAGTTTATTTATTACTATAAAGGTGTGTAAATGTGTTTTATGGAGTAAAATGGTCCTATTTTTAAAAATCCAAATTGATGAATAAACGAGGCCCCTTTCTATTTAGCGTCGTTGTCACAAGTGGCGATACTTATGATTTTGTGAGAGTGCATTTTTTATATTTTATAACGTCCTAGATATAAGATATTACGTGAAATCGTCTTATATATATCTTAAGGTTACAAAATTAAATAAGTTTCATTGACATTGGTTATAAGGTTTTCGCGTGTTGCGTTAACAATCAAACAGACAAAAAAGAACAGAGACAGAACAGAAATGCAAATGAAATATATAATGAAATTAACAATTTATTGGAAATAAAATCTAAAATTATTTACGTGTTAGATTATTATGATTGTCGCACGAAGCAAGTTCTTAAAAATACCAATAAGATTTTTAATAAAATATTTAATTTGCAGACACGGCTCGCATAGTTTTATTATGTGTACTTATAGAAAAGTCTTCTTTGTTCCAGAAAGTGAAAAGATACACAATCAGATACAAAACAAATCGAAATAACACATCTGTCTGACCGGGGATCGAACCCGAGACTTTACGTGCCAAAATGTAATTGCTGTCAAAAAAAAGAAAAAAAGAAACAAAAGTTGGATCTAATTACCTACTACCACTACTCGGTTAGGTCGCACCTGTGCATCCGGGGGCTCTCGAGGCCGGGCGCGCGCCAGTACGAGGCGGGCGACGCGGGCGACGAGCTCGTCTCCAGCCCCGCGCCGCCCCGGCTCTCCACCTCGCCGCCTTGCTTTATGTACACTGCAAAAACGTTTCAAATGTATATTAGAAACATATTTTTGAAGTTAAAGGTCTTACGATGAAATAGAGAGTCAAATTTTAAGGACGCGTAACGTTTAAGTACATTTCGTTACACGAAAGAGACAAAGATATAGCTTCGAGACCACGGGAGTGAAGCGAAATAGATTTACATGTACATTAAATATAAAGTAATAGAGAGTGTGTATGTGCGTGATATAGATATTGCCTCAGTTACTACTCATACTAGAAAGAAATCTTTTTGTTTTCTGAAATAAATATTTATCATTGTATACTGTGATTGTGTATAGTAATTAAATATTATAGGAAAATATTAGTAGAATTTCGCAATGCATCTGGGACAGGCTTCGTTTCCAATTTATTGACATATTTGGGGATTAGATTTTTTTTAAATAAATAATAAGCAGATGCAACTTTTACACTGAATTGTATTGTATGTTCAAATCAGTCTTAAAAAATGTATTGGTAAGTGATGTTAAAGGTATGTAAACATCAATAACTTACAGCTTAGCGAAGTGTCCCCCGCGGCGGAGTCTTGCCAGTCTCGGTTCGAGGGCAGCGAGAGCACCTTCCGAGCTGAGCGGAGACACTCCTCATCACGGATCACGTAGCATATTAGCATCGCGAGACCCTGAAAAATTGATGAAGCAATGAGATTATTGAATGATATCGTTACATCGATTATATTATTGATCTATCATTTACTCTCCGATATCTATAATATCGAATAATATGATTGACATTTTCGTACTATCGTTTACTTTTCAATATCGATATCGAATGATAAGTATGTGCGATTATTTACTGATAGATGTCGATATTATCGAATGATATTATCGAATGATATTATCGATATTAATTTGTTATCATTTACCGTTCCATATGAATATTATCGAATGATCGCATCAGTAGCGTAATGCTATAATTTACTAATGTTTTTATGAGACAAATTTCGATCTACTTGATATTTCGAAAATATATGTCTATTTTCGTTTTGTGTGTGTGTTTCAATAATTTTGACCGAACCCGAGTCATAGAACCTTGCAGCTTAAAGTATTGAAATTCTATTGTAAGTATATTTAAATCCAATTATCATCCATACTTATGAGTCACAATTAAGCTTAAATGATCTTTCCAGTCGCACGATCGAAATGATCGATTGACGCAAAACTATTATAAATTATACATATGTGTTTCGGTTGGAGAGGTGCGGTTGCCGACTACACTTTGTAGCGCGGCAACTATCTTAGTCCTCAGAAGTTGAAACGTATCTACGTTGGAGCTTTGATAGGATTTCTGTCTTGTTTGCGGCTGTACGTATATCTATGGGCGGTGACTGCTTAATATCAGGTGGTTTGCATGCTCGTTTGCTACTCTTCTGAAATAAAAAAAAAACTTACGAATCTCGATCAAGCTTAAAATTTGAACGTTAGATTCGTACGTTCGATTATGATCGAAATGATCGATCGACGCAAATCTAGTACAATGTATACGTACATTAGCGAGCGCGGCGGCCGCCAGCGCCGCCACGTGCGCGAGCTGGCGCTCGCCGGGCTGCGCGTACGCCACGCCCGCCGCCTGCGTGGCCGACGTCGTCACCACCAGCACCAGCGTGTGCCGGACCACGCGTCGCCTGCAGATAAGGATACAAAATTAGTTATTTATTTATTTTATAAGCTAACCTAACCTTACCTAACACAGACATTTATTAACTAGGTTTCCAAAGCACAAATTATTTAAATAACAACATTGTGTGTTAAAGAAATAAATATTTTTGATTTTAGTTTTCGATTAGGTCACCAATATTGTGTACGCTGTTACATTTTTATAAAAAAAATGTTGGTATTTGAGTGCCACGACAATTGATAACGATGATGGCATGCATAACATTAAAATTAGATAATATTACATGAATCAAAGGTTACTTATGAACATCATCAAAGTTCCTTCATTATTAGCTTTACCATAAGTAACATTATGTATTTCGCTTTTTATTTGAGCTATCCCATTTAACGCGAGGAATGTTGTATTTAAATAATATTTTCATTATAGAAACGGCTGAACATGAGGTGAATAGAATGTATGATTGCTCAGTGGAATGATGAAAATCTTAAAACTAATTACTATTACTAATTACAATAAAAACCTAACCTAAACAATCTAAAGGGAGTCCGTGCCCATGCGGCATGGTTCCAAGAACACAAGCTGCATTCCCGCGCTGGATAGCAATCGCAATTCTTTGCGTCAGATATGAACCAGCCCTCTTGTCATCGGCAGCGTCGATCAGACGTGGAAAAAACATAAAAAATACCTATCACGTAAGTAAGTCCGTCGTTCTGCGGGCACTTTGTGCGTGATAGTGCGCAAGCGTAGTGCGGCGCACAGCGCCAGAGCAAGCCCGAGCAGTGCTAGCAAGGCGCAGCCCGCGGCGCATACCGCCTGGGCAGCCGCCCCCAACTGCAACGGCGCGCCGCCCCACAGCCGCGCCGTCAGCCAGGACAGAGTGCATACACCTGTAATGGACAGTACTTCAAATTTAAACATATTTAAATATTTCATTTCGTTATAAGGTACATACACTTAATTAATGCCAAAGACACATCGTAAAATCAGTTCATCGGCCTTATTGGCTACTTGACCAAGAAAACGTCGGCGGAAAAAAGTCTCGGCAATTTTTCAAATCAGTCATAATAATATGGTCAAATTAGCTAGTTTTGTATGTGAAATATGTATCTACTGGTGTGCCAATGCTTGAAAAAGCTAAGTATTATGCGTCCTCGGCTTCAAATGTTTGCATGTATGTTTTTTTAACACTTTGTCTGCTGCATAATAAATCGAGTCAGCGTCGGGTCAACGGAAGGCGGCATTAAGCTGGAACTGCATTCTAGACAGAACATGCGTCCACAATTCACAAAAATATTGTATTTTTATCATCCGCGTAGCGTCTACGAATACACAGTTGTTTCCACTACAGTTTGTGGCGCCAACGTAAACATTTGTGTTCGCGCGCAATCCATACAGATTTGTACGTACAACACAGGTGTGTATTAGCCACAAGCACGGCGCGTCAAGTCATACAGCAGTGTCGTACGTCACACGGAGTGTTAAAACAAGACACGTATACACTGTTTGTATATGTGTCCTTTATTCACACATAAGTTACACGTCACAATTATAATTATATTATAAGTTACATGTATAACACGATGTCGATGTATTTGTTCCCGATGTTCGCAACTTTAAACTGTCACTTAGAAAGGACGACGTTGTGAATTTGTAATCATTGTTAATCATTCTATTAATGTTTTTATTTTATCTACAGGTGACTTCAAAATTGAATTTCTAATAATAATTATATGAAAATTGTGTACAATTAATTATTACGCATTTAATATATAAATAGTAAAATATTTATATATTAAATTGTTTTTTTATCACTTACTGTTTTTTTGTATTTTTACTTTTGAACTTGTTATATAATCAATTCTAGTTTAAACATAATATATGTAACTCGCTGTTGTTAATTTCTTGCAGTCCTCGCCTGTAATTGTAATGGCACTCACTCTCGATAAACTGTCACTTTATACTTCTTGTTTGTATTGGTGTACATTACTTTGGCGTTCGAATAATGAAATAAATAAACACAACGGAGTTACGCGTGTAAAGTGTAAAATAGTGGTACAGTGAGGGCAGAAACAGTTGTTACCGGCGAGGAGGCCGACGGAGGGCACCCGCTGCGCGCGGCCCGCCAGCTCGGCCTGCAGCAGCAGCGGCTGCGCGCACAGCGCCGCGCAGCCGGCGCACCAGCACGCCGCGCACACCCAGCCCAGCGCGCCCGGGCACGCCTCCTCCTGCGCCAACCACCATTTTGTACTTATTTTTTTATTATATAACGGGTACTCGTGAATACCGCTTGGCGCTTTTTAATTACCAATATTTCGAACCAACTGTATGGCTCGTGATCACGGCGAAAAAATCCTGGAGTTGAGTACACGTTATATAATAAAATTCCCCGTGGCTATTAGTTTAAAACTGTATAAAGCATTTTATTTCGTTGGCATGTTTCCAAAAATTATGTTTACAAAATACCTTTTTTACGGTATAAAGTCGTCAAAAATGTATTTCTATCAATGAAACCTATTTAAAAATATGCTAGTTGAAAAAAAACGGTTTTAAATGAACATTTATTATGCTAAAAAGTTTTGTTTTTAAAGACGGGATAAATTAGTTTATCTTACTCAAACTTTGGGACCCTTTCCTGTGCTTGGTTCGACATGTACCTGGCAAGTTTCGTATATACATGTGTAGGTTATAATTATATACTGACATATATGTTTACCAACCTGTCTCGTATCACACTCGAGTAACGTCAGAACTGCAGCAGAGTTAGTGCCGGCAGTAGCTGCCTTCAGCAGAACTGGCAACCTGGCCTTCCTCCCCGGAACCAAACCCAGGAGTTGCAGAGCAGCTGCCGCTAAACACATAGCACCTCCCAATCCCACTGTAATCTTGACCACACCTCGTAAATCCTTCTCTGCATCTGTCTGGAAATATAAAGAGATATTAATGAGATTGCACGAGGGACATGTTTTGGTAAGAATTTTGCCTTCCGATTCCAGGTGTCGGAGATTCAAATGCAGAATTTTTACATGTGTATGCCTGCGTGTAAACATACACACACAAACACAAACGCACACACATACACACACATGATATATAATATATAAAAATTGGAAGCATAAAGTTTAGTATGTGAAAAACAGAACTAGCGCCATCTAGCCTTGGTTATAC
>DWON01008562.1:0-12042 GCA_018251015.1 Phocides pigmalion okeechobee | reverse complement strand
TATGGAAGTCAAGGACCAGTAATTATCAACAATGGTGCATCTGGATCTGGCGCATCTGGCGCAGCAGCCAGCGCGGCCTCAGCTGGTTCTGGTTCATCTGGATCGTCTGGCCAAGGAGCCGGTCTGTATGGAGTTGGAAATCAAAACGCGGGATCAGCAGCCGCAGCAGCTGCCGCAGCAGCCGCCGCAGCCGCAGCTTCCGGTGCTAACAATGGCGCTTATGGAAGTCAAGGACCAGTAATTATCAACAATGGTGCATCTGGATCTGGCGCATCTGGCGCAGCAGCCAGCGCGGCTTCGGCTGCTTCTGGTGCACCAGGACCACAAGGACCTGCAGGACCAGGACCAGCTTCACCGCTGTACCCTAGCGGTTTGCCAGGACTCCCTAATCAGTACGTACCAAATCGTCCTCAAGAGATTATCATTAACAACGCTCCATCTGCACCAAGCGCACCTGCTGCTGCTTCTGGTGCAGCAGCAGCTTCATCGGCAGCGTCGTCCAGTAGCAGCGATGCTGGTTACGTCCCATATCTTGTAGCACCTTACGGGTCTCAAGCTGGGCAGCAAGGAATTGGTACTTCCTCGGCTTCTGCTGCAGCTAGTGTAATTTCGACAAGCTCTGGCCGATCTAGGGTGCGTCCTGCCTGCCAACTAAGTCGTACACAGTACACCATCCGAGTTGGTAGGAAAGGAGACTGTGTGAACTGTTAATATGTTTTCATTATTATTATTATTATTATGTTTTTTTTTGTTACGGATACATCTTTTTTACCTATTCAATAAAATTTATCAAGCTTAATATGATTTTTATTTATTATTTTTCCATCTATCTATCAGCCTTTGCGTGTCTACTACTGGACATAGGCCTCCCTTAAATGGCGCCAGTCTGAACGGATCTGTGCCGTCTGCATACAGCGGTTACCCGCTCTCTTTATTTATTTATTTATTTTAGGATTGCCAATGGAACGTACACATTACATCTTGTATAACATTTAAATAAAGTCCTAATTATATGCCGTCCCAATTATAGGCGACCACATCTTACAATATAATTTTAATGTGAATCAATGCAACAACTGAACATAATAAAGAAAGAAAAAGAGTAGAATACTTATAAACTAAATTTTACAAAATCATATTCTAATAATGCAACAAATTATATAAACTCAATTATTATTATTATTATATATTTAGGCTTAACCTTTCTCCCATGTCTGGGGTTTATCCATTGCCGCGGGCTTTGGGCCAAACGACAACTAGAGGCGATATTAAAATGTTATTTAATGAGTTTAAACTGATGATATGAATTTTCATTCACCCACCTAATGACAAAAACTTTCTTACTATCCTACATGTGTTTATAATAACGGTTTTTTGTAAGAGAATAAAAGTGAAGTAATGAGTATTTAAAGTTATAAGACTAGTTTGAAGAGTTCGTGGTACAACTCCTGCCGTTGATATAACAATAGGTACTGTTTTAACTGTTTTTACTTTCCACTGTGATTTTAATTCTATTGAAAGGTATTTAGTTATTTTATTTGTATATGTGCGAGTCATATTATGTGTATTTGGTATTGCAACATCAATAAGGTAAACTACTTTATTAATTTTATCATGAAGAGTAATGTCGGGTCGATTGTGGTGGATTGTTCTATCAGTTAAAATGGTCCGGTCCCAGTAGATTTTAAATTGATTTGACTCTATTACTGTTTGGGGAATATACTTATAATACGCTGTCTTTTCTTTAATGAGTTTATATTTAAAGACTAAGTTCTGGTGGATGATTGCAGCAACCTGATCATGTCTATGTTTGTAGTCTGTTTGTGAGATAGTTCTACATGCACTAGTGATATGCTTTATTATTTCTGATGCAACGTGACAGTGTCGACATTGGTCAAATACTAATGTATTATCGCGAATTATAAACTTTTTATAATTTCTGGTTTCGGTCACTTGATCTTGTATGGCCAACATAAAACCCTCAGTTTCGGGAAACAATTCACCCCTTTTCAGCCAAGTATTGGAGGCTTGTTTATCGACGTGAGGATTGATCAAGTCACGGCGGTGTCGACCATGAAGAGACTTCTGTACCCATTCATCAAGTTTTTGTTGAGGTTCTGTGATAGTTTGATTTTTTTGAGTGGACATATCGTGTAGGTTGAGTGGTGTGAATTTTATATCTGCATGAGTGACTGCTTTATGTAGGCAAGATTGGTGTGCTCGTGTATGGAAAAATAAACGTAATGTAGTTACTTGTCTATTATGAAGATTTTGTAAATCTATCAATCTTATTATTATTATTATTATTATTATTAACTGAAAACTTTAACTAAAAGTACATTACCTACTTAAACGTAACTGAGTGTATAATTGTAATTTACTTCATGTTCAAATGCACATTTTCCGAATGTTGCAATGAAGTTTAATTTATAATACTTATATTAATTTAATTTAAGATCGTACGCTTTAATTTGTAGATATTTAAGACACACACTTATAATGTCCTATATCATTCCTACAACAATGACGAATCTATATATATTCATCCACTATATATCCATCAAACAGTTGAGTCTACAGATGACAGCATTTTTAAGAAATAGGTATACATATATATATAACGACTGCAAAAACTTTGTATTCCTAAAGTAACACGTACATATTAAAATATTTAACGTATACGTATTATAAAAACATAACGTATTAAAAATAAGAAAAGGAAGCAATTTTCTTTCGAATCATAGTACACTAACTAGGGAAACATTGTCGCTATTGCGACATTCTGAAACGAGTTTAAATTCACTAAAATTAATTTGTGACTTACTCCTCAACTTCGTCGAATAAAGCGGACTGACAATTGTTGTAGTGACTGGAATTGTGGTTCCGAAGCGGAAATAATAAATCAGAACCATAAAGGGAGACAGATCCAGTTACGTAGTCGACACAAATACAAAACTTGTAGTAGGTGCTTATTGTTACAATTCAATTTTCTTATGATGTAAAGCAACACTAAATTTCTAACCACAATATAAAAACATATATGCGACAGACTATGAACATACATACATAATAATGTGGTACAAATAATTTTAATGTGGGCTGCGCTACTATTTTTCCATATTATAAATCGAACATATTTTACGTATTAACACGTTGGAGAGAAAAGGTGTGGAAAAATATTATTCTGTTGAAGATGAAAGTTTCATCTCAATGATTGAACGTAGCGCTGTAGTCTCAAGGGGCACCAACTACGCAATCGCAACGTAACATAATGAATAAATCCTACTAACCAGTAAAGGAAAACTGGGGCGTATTGCTAGCTAGTTACATTTATATTGTTGTATGATCCTTTGTGTGTTTCAGTCATTTATTTATAGTGTTATTCCTATTTATTCCGTAGTATGGAAAATAAAAAAAAATATTTCTATTTTAATACATAACAAAAGGAGTTAAGGGACATTTATTTGTTTATGTTCTGTTTCAATTAACTGATACCGAAGAAAACTAAATAATACATTTATTATTTTTTGTAAAGAGACTCGGCTGAGTTGATTCGCCATATATAAGTAAACCTATTAAAACGAGCTTACCAAACACCGGTATATTTTATAATTCTTAGATACATGCTTCCAAATCTCAAAGCATTGTAGCAAAACATGCATCAAAAATAGTACACAAGAACGCAAGATTCATAATCAAAATATATATGTAGTTTTATTCAAAGTACATTTACAAAACTCTTTTTGAACATTAATAATCTACCAGTGATTCGTAAGGTGTTTCGAATTGGAGAAGAGGCAGCGAAAGAAAATATAAATTTAAAAATGTAATTTACAAACAATAATTTAAATTAATGGAGCAAGTGGAGCTGGAGTCGTTACAGACCATACGAGTTTATCATTAAAATAATTTAAGATTCCAAGCACGCTCATAAATCGTAATCTTGTAATCGTATTACTTATATTGTACGCTCGTAAATAGACTCAGCGTTGTTTCAACAAACAAACGACTAAAAAGTTTTTCCATATATATCCTTTAATTAAGAATATATATCATTTGCAACAACAAAACTGTTAATATTGATTCTATGAAATAAAATACATTATTTTATATACATCTATTAAACACTTCAAATTCAGTTCAAAATCTCCATACAATAAATAGACAAAACAATAATATAATTTAAATATAAGCTTTTCGCAGTTATTAAAAGAAAAAAGAATTCAAAATAAGCAATATAATACATAATAATAATATAAGCGTGCTACACCCCCTTTCGAATCTTGCTTTTAAAATGTGACACGCTTTTATTATAATACACAATCGTAAAAACTTATTACCATAAAAACGAACAGTTACAGAAAATTTGCATAAAATATTTAGCTAAAAGTCTAATCCGTATCCCAGAATCCCATTTAAATGTTGTCACAAAGTAAAACCCTGTGGACACTCAAAACTAATTAGCATAATAATAACAATTTAGTTCACTTTACGTAAAAAAAATATGCAAAAATGTAACCCTACTTTATAAGCATTGCTAAGTAAGAAATAATATTAATAGAATGTTGGTTAAATAGATTACTACTATTACTACTATTAAATTCTTAAAATTCTAAACTATTATAAAATTCTGAGAATCTTGTGTTACCAGACTGCTATGTAACGACTATGTAAAGACTGCTATGTAACGACAACAACCAGACATAAACCACGCAGATTTTTTTTTGGTAGCGGTTGCCCATCCATTCCCCGATGCAATGTTGCTTACCTTCGTGAATCGATTACAATCTACACAATCCACAAGGTTCTTTACCGTTACTGCAATAAATACATCCTATTCGTATTCTACCGCTGAGTATGGGTCACTCGCCCCTACTGGGACAGGTCTGGAGTCCACTCCGCCACATTGCTCTATTACGAAAGCCTCCCTAAGGTTTCAATATCGTTTATGTGCTAATAAGAATTAAGGCGTTCCCTTATTTTCTCATTGATCCTATTTTCAAATCTTGACCAATTTTATATGACGTTGCCAATGAAACACCTTTTAAAAAACAAATAAAAAGAATTAACACAATAAAGATAAAATATGAATTCTGCTTGATGATGATTTTCTTATCATCATCAGAAGTTCACATTGACGACCACACATGAAAAATCGTCTATCAAAAAAAATCAAAATCGGGACTATAGTGTTATTCACTATAGTCCCGATTTTGATTAATTAAATTGTAACATTTCATATTTTTGGAAATCAGTTAATAATAGTTGATAACATATTTTAAACAGTATGTGAACCTACATATATTGAAGTACTCTACTTAGTCGTTTTCGTACCTTTAGAAGTCAGTAGAAACTCCTCTATTCTTGTAGGATAAACAGAAAAAACCTCAGCGACATCACACAATTTTATTATATTAACGTCACACCGCTTGCCCCACTTCTCCGTGTCAAGAAAACACACGTCGCTGAACGCGTAGTGCTTATAAAATTTCTAGTTTCTTAAAATTATACTAAATGTAAATAACATATCTTTTTCTTTTAGATAAAAACCAAGTACAAAACGTCAACCTAAAAAATTATGGAAGTCTTTCTCTCTAAGCGATGCAGTCCTCTATCATTTTATTTATATAGATTGCAAAAGTATTGGGGCTTGGATGATCCCAATATTTTTGCATTCTATCGATGTATTGTAAATAATTTAAAGGAAGAACTATAATTCGAAACGGGAGATACAACTGCCGCCTTCATAATCCGCCGTAAAGCATTACTTGTGTTTCGGTTTGAGAGGTGTGGTTGCCAACTACATTTTGAAGTGAGGCGACCACCTTAGTCCTCAGGAGTAGCAACGTATCTACGTTCCAGCTCAGATAGGATTTCAGTCATCAGGTGGTTTGCAAGCTCGTGCTACTCTTCTCACATACAAAAACGAAAAAAAATATTACTACTGTACAAAAGTAGTAGTAATAGATAATTGTCACACGGTGCATATTACAGTAATTGAAGCACGTTTTAATAGTTGAATAGAACCGAAAACCAAGTGGTTTATCGCTGATTCTCAATGTAGAGTGTGCTGCAGTCACAACTGTCGCTGGCGTCTTAATGACCACCAAGCGCTAAATCTCAGTGGCTTTAGCCTTCCCGCAACACACAAATTAGTTGCTCTCCGTCGTTAGCTTATCTCTATACCTAATGTGTTTCACTACTCCCAAAATCCTATTAATTACCACTGTAATCACTTATGTTAAACCAAACATCTGAAGTTTTGAGATAAGAACTATTTCGCACCGAAGTTCTATAATAAATTAGGTACTTAGTTTGAACTTGGCTTATATTAGAAGCTTTTCAATTCTTAGATTTTCTATTTCAATATTAATAAGTTATCATGCAGAAAAAACTACCGAGATCAACAGCGGCTCATTATAATTCTATCGATTATATAGAGCACTATTCATCTACTAGAAAGTCAATTTCTTGGCACTTAATACTTATTAGACCATAATAATTTTATAAAGTACCGCTATAAGAGCCACATATTCCACGAGAACCGCAATTTGTTCCTGATAGTTCCTTGATAGGGCTGTTACATGATTATTATGACGGCGACCAATTAACCTTTTCAATCGTTGAAACTGTTGAAAACTTCGCATTTTATTCTGTACACTTTAAACAAATCCACTTCTGCAATTTTATTCACAGTTTAAAGTTAAAATTGAATTTGAGTGTGTACAAATGAAATAGAAGTCTATCTTTTCTATTTCTTAATATTTACACTAGTAAAAGGGATCTTTACCTTTTCTCTTAAAGTATAAATACATGAATAATTAAGTATATCAGTATCAATTGACAAAACTAAAGTGATGATCTTATAGAATTTGTATAATTTAAAAACAAGTTGTATAGAAATGCCACAAGTTATAAATGTAGGAGAAAATTATGATATGCATATTTGTTATCTTCTGTTCAAATAGCTATATAAAACCTTATAGTCCGTAGCTTGTTTCAAGAACAATCATCATTTAAAAGGTGGTAGAGCCGTTAAAGCAACATGTTCTTCATGTATTGTGTTTCGGTTGGGGAGGTGTGGTTGCCGGATACACATTATTGGAGGCGACCATCTTAGTCCTCAAGAGTAGGAACGTATCCGTATCCATCCTTAAATAAAACTTCTGTTCTATTTGAGATTGGACGTGGTTGTCCATGGGCTGCGGTGACCACTTAACACAGGTGGCCTGCACGCCTGTTTCTTACTCTTTCGCAATACAAAAAATCATACCAATTGGTGGCTATACCAGTCAACAAACATTTCAAAGTCATAGATAATTAAATATTACCACAAATACACACCACAAGACAACAAACTACAGATGTACCAAGAAGCGTATCTAAGGTAATGGGAAATGTAATGTAGAGTAAAATGCAGTAATTTAACCGCCTACTATAAATGCGAAACGTTTGCAAAGCTATTAAGTCTATGTTAATTTGCAGTAAGTGATTATTACAATGTTGACCTGGTCCATCCGTAGCCTTGGTTACTAAACGCGTTAGTTACTTAGATTGTTGAATATAAAAATCTTAAAACTTATCCTACATAATTACTTATTACCTTAAAAAACTAGAAATATTATAAAACTTATTACTCAGATAAAGGAAAAGTTTTTGACTATAAGTGTCTCTCAATATAATTCAAATTAGATTATGTTTTGTACCGACTGATATATATGATATACATATGTATGTATATAATAGACGAAAATATTTAATAAATTATTGTTATTACCCTAAAAATTTCAAAACCAGATTTTAATCAATCAAATGTGTAAGTTTTGAATTTATCTTCCTACAAAATCTAACCTTACCGGTTATTGTATTTGATTAAAAGAAAACTTATTAAAACTTTTACTGTTCAAATTCAAACCCTCAGGGTGTTAACTTTCAAAATAGTTTTACAACTACCGTAATAATGTTACATATCTCATTTTTCAACTATTATTGCTTCCATGTGATGGACAAGCAAACACACAATATCAAGAAAGACGTGACATAAATTTTGGAAAAGAAATAAATGTGAAAACATAATGTCAAAATGTGAACATTTGGCGAGAAAATGGATCATTGTAACAGCGTTTGAGATGATGAGAACATAGGTTTTCTGGTGCTTGTCTCATAAAGGTGGAAAGCGCCGGTCGATATCGGCTGTCGACTGAAGTGGATGCGAGAAGAAATGTGGGGCTATTTGCTGGGGAGCTGGGCCGCTCTCGTCGAGTCGAGCACCCTCCGTCCGCGCGGCGAACAAACTAGATTAACTCGCCGACCTTGCACCCGCCACCAAACGCTTCATAGAAATCCCGTTTACCTCATGTCTAACATATTAATAAAAAAGTTTCATCAGTTATATACCTTTTGTCTAAATCTATACATTTTTGGTCTACGGATTTTCATGATAATTTTCCTCTTAAACATCGCAATCAATTTTTTTTTAATGAGAACTTATATCACCTGGATGGTTTTATTCATAGTTGGACCCAGCTAGTAGCTGTGTCAAAATCTATTTCAGTTTTTGATCATTTGTTAATATAAATAATATAATCTTCATATAAAACAACATATATGCAGAAAATAATTTTCTTGAAACGAATAACATCGTATCGGCAAATATCGTGACGTTCGCAATGTTTTCACTGTATATTTTAGCACCCGACTACCCGGCAATACGAACACTTCATATGACTCGCCGCAATGCGATTTACTCGACGAAATCAATCTGTGGTGAAATGTACTCGTACCAATCAACACTGACACAGTTTACAAAAACAACATAAAAAATAAATGAAACACTTAATGGTTCATTAAAGGTGATGTTTTCTTTAAAATTCACAACACATGACATCAACACGCGTAATTGCTACACATAAAATAAAAGAATGTTAATCATTATAATGATAATATATCAACTCTAAAAAGTTTGTTCCCAGATCTTCTGGTGAAAAAGGTGGCGTCTTGATCCGGTAGTAGATTAAGAATTATATTGTAGCATGCCATCTTTTGAAGCAAACATCATACTGATGATTGTGCGATAACTATTTCTTATAAGAGTTGTCTAAATAAATTTGGAAAATAAAATACATCTACTTTTTATGAAAACTTAAATACATATATAGAGAGGTATATATATAGGTCAGATGGTCACTTATATGTATATACAAAATATTCTCGCTTAAAATAATGAGATATATTCAAATAATATATGTAGAAAATCTCAAACATGGTTCACTTCTAAATACAACCAAAATTACAACCTTTAGAATTATACAAATGTGATCTCCATTTTAGGCTTTTACTAAACAATAAATTACTAATTCTAGTGCAAATGTATTAATCAAGAGCGTTAGACCGTAATAATATGCATGTAACGCTTCATCGCGGACACTCTAATAGTAGTACTACATAATATTAATTGTATTAATTAACAGTAGTGATCTAATTTTGTCCAACAATCAGCCTGAATATGTATTTAACAAGTGTAACTGAACAATACAAAACGACCATGCGAAAAGAGCAATATATTTTTTTACATTCCGAGTACACTGATACATGTATTAATATACATTTTATGTTAAAAAATATATTTATTCTTAAGGCAACAGCTCCTTTTTATAATAAAGTTTGACGTCAATAGCACGAAGAATACAATAAAATGTAAGACAAATAGGAATTACAAGTTTAAACGTTCCTTAGACTTTTCTTATCTCGCTTCTTTTATTAGAAAATCGTGTCATATACATATATATTTAATTCATCATAGTCGGTAGCAGTATACATTGCGGGTAAACATAACCGCAGAACTTAAAACACATAATTATTTCCCTTATTTTACTAATTGAAAGGTTTCTTTCTTTAGTACGTATCATTTATTTTCTACAAATCAATAAAACCTAACACAAATTTGGAACATTGTACAAACTAACATATTACCCTACTTTGAACAGCTAAACTAACTCTCAGCCATCCCGGTTTAGTGTAGAGCATTACTTCGCACACAGTAAACGATTTATCCAAAAACAAACGGTTTCAGTAAAGTCGAACTATTCCCGGGGCACGGTCGCCAATACAGGAGCGGACTAAGTCGACTATACACATAAAATCAATTTACCAAAGCCACTTTGAGCCGAACTGACCCTTACAAGTTTATATACAAAAGAATACCGCCCGAAATAATTCCATTTGTTATTTAATTAAGGACCGTTTACATTTGATTTTGTTCGCTGAAAGTTAAGTTAAACAATAATTCCCGCAGCTGCAATTCATTTGCATATCATACTTTATTCATTTTGTAATTTAAATTGAAATATTTATAAATACTAGTATGGTTGTCGTTCGAAATTTGGCCAGCCTAGTTCCAAATAAAGGAATTAAACAATGAAGAGAATAAAAAACCTTATGTATTATTGTAAAATATTCTCTTACACTTTAAGGAACGTTGTCAGAATCATCTAATTTAATTGGTTAAAGTTTTTTTGTTTTGATAAATGTGCAGCCATCAAGAAGGAAAGTTGCATCAGCATGCTTCTCGTGATTCTACATCTTGCCTTGTTTAACCCTGTCAATACACCTAATTGCATGGAAAATTCCTTAGTTTAAAGAGGTTAAGCTGTTTCAGATTTTACTTAACCAATATTTCTTTTCTTCTTTTGTTTTCTATTGTCTATGGCACATAATATTTCAAATTATATACCTTTTACTTCTTCTCTCCTTTTTCATAAACATTAAAAATGTAGCACAAAATTTAATATTCATCTTATTACCGAAATAACAATCATAGTTTGATTTTAGAGCAGGTATAATGTACCCTACCAACCAGTACAAAATTTTACTCGTCACACGTCGATCGCAATTTTGTTAAGTAAATATACGCGATCTCTGAGCTCAGATAGTTTCATTTTTTCTGAAGTAACACATTAAAGAGTCTTCCTTTTCTTGACTTATTTCCAATTCATTTGAGGTGAGATTTCAATGCACTCCGGCGCTAGAATGCGATCCTGGGTTGTGTTGTCTACCAGGTGGCGGGAGGTTTATCTTTACCTCGAAGATTAAATGTGTTTACGACTATAATATTAGAAGTAATTATGCAATAACATGTTATCATTATGATTATGTTTTTAATCAAATCTAATATTTTTCGTAGAAATTGTTGGTGTATAAATAATCCCATTCGTGTTTCCGTCATAGATACTGGCGCTGTATATAATGAAATAATGTTACGTAAAAATTTGTGATTTATTATAGCCATGTCGCTACTACTTTCGAAACTCCGCTTAAATCCCACTCGATGCGGGCTTGAGTAATGGCTAAAATTGTCGCCAAATGAATGTCCGCAAAAAATTCGAGCAGAATAACGACAAATGGGGCCAAATCAGCCAAATGTCTTACATAATGTGTCAATCATCTGTTATTCTTTTAATATTTCGCTGAATTTAAGCTAAATATTAATTTGAGTTCAGACAAATATAGTCATCCTGATAATGACATTTTTCTTTCGACAAAATAATTGATGTAATAATTAAGCCTTGTATGTATATAAAAATAAGTATAATTATTATAATCGATGTATTTATGAATAAATAATTGTCTAATATAATATAAAAACTTTAATTCCGACGTTGAAAATCTGTAAATATGTTAATATACCTAATAACGTAATGTTATGTTATAAAAAATCATATTACAGATGTGGTCTATATACCACCATTGAAAGTTCAAATTTGATATATAATAAATCAAAAATGATTATTTACTTAATATTAATAATAGCAACCTATCAGTTTAGCCGTGACCACGAGCCACGCACCTTGTTTAAAATATCGGCAAACAAAAATCTTTAATAGTAAGCACGAAGTAGAAAATGTAGAAATGTAGTAAAACGACCATTTAGTCCTCAAGAGTAGGCACGCATCCGCGTCCATCCTTTAATAGAACTTCTGTTCTATTTGAGATTGGATGTGGTTGTCTATGGGCTGTAGTGACCACTTAACATCAGGTGGCCTG